>JAJQOW010000172.1:0-161188 GCA_037975125.1 Latrodectus hesperus
TATTTGTAAATACAACTTAGTTTACAGATATCTGATAAAAATTATGGTGTGATAAAAATGAAATTATTAACTGCAATCGATATAAATTCATTTATAGTAAAATTTTTATATCTTTAAAAATTTATTAATAGCATTTATTATTTTAAAAGATTAAATTTTTATTAAAATTTATTTAATAAAATATTTTAAAATACTACAAATTTAGTTGCATGTACTGCTTTTGTATGAGATAATTGAGAGATAAATTGATAATTTTTTATATGTTTAAAACTTTATTGATTTATTTATTTTTTTTGAAAAAACTTTCAGCCATAAAATCCTATTGAAATTTTATTATTTCTGTTTGTGTTAGTCAGAATATCTGTATCAAATAACGTTAAAATTTAAAGGCTAATATAAACTTTTCATTGCATTGAGCAATCACACTGCAATTAAGTATAGTTGAAGGAAGATATTCATAAAATAAATGAAGTATGCCAAACTACTTTCTAAGTTCTTATTTTTGTACATTTTCCAATTTATTAAAATTTCTTATCTTCGATAATAATTTTTAAAATGCAAAATATTTTGTCTTTATCAATAAAAGCTCTGAGGACTGTAATCAATGGCTGGAATATTTTTCTTTTAAAAAACCTAATTTATTTAAATTAACTTTTTGGATTTGACATGGATTTCATTATTTTTCAATTTGATATCTTGATATATTTTGCATAACATTTCACTATAGAACATTTATTCAACACATATGAGTGTCAGAATCTACTAGAATACTAAATCTATTGTGGAATTAGTAGAATCTGTATGAACCCTATTTTTATTTGCATGCACGCTGGTTAATTTTTTAAATAGAAATTGTTTGGTTTTGTGTCAGAATATTTCAGTAGTTAATTTTATGATTGTTTGATTTTGAAACAATAAATTATTAATAATGTATGTTATATTAAAGAAATCGTTTTTGAAAATAATATTCATACACACACTCATCTGTATCTATATATATTTAAATTTCAACGATATATGATTGATGAAATTTACATAAATTTATATAATTATTTTATGTTATTCTGGGATTTAAAAAGGTATTAGATTAAAGTTATATCATTGTTTGCCTCAAATTTGTTTCATGTAAGATATGTATATGAATATCAAATTCATACTTGTTTGTTGCAAAAGTTTATTAATCTTATTTTCTTTTTTTTAATAATTGGTTTATATTCAAAATCATTGTTTATCTTATGATGGAAAATCGCTACTCTTACAATTTATAGAAAACCTTTTATTATTCTGATAAAATTGATTTTTGAAAAATTTTTTGTACCATCATTATTTGTATTGTTTTGCTTTGTAAAATTGAAAGTTATAAAATTCCATCATTAAGACTACTTTAATATATTTCTTTTTTCATGATATCTCTGGAGATTGATGAATTTTGCTTTCTTATTAACTGTTGGCATTGAATTTATTTTCTACTCCAAACTGTTAGAAATTAATCTATTGATTTTTTGTTCGAAACACATTAGTATAAAATATTAGTTTCTTGTTAACTTTCGTAGTATTCTATTTATTTTTAGCTGGTGAATAAAGATGATCAGATGATAAAAATGATCAGATGAATGATCAGTGGTTTACTGTTTAATTTAGTATCTCTTGCTTTAAACTATAAGTATAAATTGTTTCGATTTGGAATTCATTGTTATCCATAGCAAGGATAAATTCATTCTCATTCAGAAAGGATTTCATTGATTTATAAATTGTATATTTTTATTACTTTGACATGCTTATAATTTCTTTTTTGAATATTTTTTACAGTTACAAAAAACATTGATTAATCAATAAGTGCTGATTCATTTGTTTCTATGAGTTGTATTGTATTAACCATTTTGGTAAAACGCATCTTTCTTCAAGCTAAGGATAACATTTTGATCCTGAAATAATCAAAACTTTTCTTATTGATTGGATCTCCACACAGCTCTTCATTACATTGTGTGGCTCAGATATAAACATTTGAATGTCATTGAAAATTTCAAATTGAAATATTTAGCTATTTTCGTAACGTTCTCAAGTATATTCATACTCATTGATTGTTATATTCATGCGAAAAGTGTGAGTTTATTTCAAACTTTTTCTCTGTTATTAATTTTCATAGAGTAGATAAAATGTGAATTTTTTAAAGGCAGGAAAGTTTCACCAGTGTTTTTTTTTATTAATATTATTTGCAAGTTCTATTGGAAAATTATTTTCATTGCATTCTTTTTTTTTTTTTTTTTTTAATTTTAAGCTTTGACACATTGGAATAATTAACTAATTTTATCTATAATTTTGATTTCACTTATTACCTGAAATTAACCAATAGTAATATTGGTTCATTCATATATAATTAATTTTGGAATAGAAATTATTAGATCGCATAGAACTCTCTCTAGGTTTGAAAAAACAATATTTATGTTTAAATATTATGAAAAAACAATGTTTATGATACTTGCGTGTTAGTCTAATCTTGTGTGTTAATGACTTAATAGTGTATGTATTGAAAAGTACCTTATTATAATTCTTACAAATGTAGTAACAATTTTGCTTACCATCTGTTATTGCACTACTAACCAGAGGTTTTAAATTAACTATACATCTATAAAATTGAGATTTAGTATAAATTTCCAAACATTGTCTTTGCTTATCTTGAGGATTAAAGTGTATCTATTATAGGATTGTGCGTTTTATGCTTTGCTGGATTCATATATTCAACCATTCATGTGATATTCATAAATTTGTTTAAAACACATTCTTAATGTGTTTTAAATGCATTTATGAATAATACATGAATGGAATTTATTATGATTTTTATATGTCAAGCAAAAACTATGCTTGACATAAAAACTCAAAGATATTATGAAGTTTAATTTAAAATTAGATTGCATTTTATTGCAATAAATATGTCAAAATGACATTTTTGAAATCAACTGAAGTAGTAAACTAGTTACTATTTTTAATATTATTTTATTTTCAATAAAAAAGTAAGGCTAAACTTTTGACTACAGAAGTGTTTGTGCTCCGAGGAAACCCCGGAAATCCGGGGATTTTGAACTTCGATACCTGGAAATTCTGGGGATCGTCGTTCTAAAGGAAGTAGGAATAATAATGAATTATTTATTTTGATCTGGGTAATTTTGTTTGCTTTGAAAGCAGAAAACTCAATAATTAGGTAATTCAATACTTCATAATTGTAATTTTTCATTTCTCCCCCCTTCTCGAAACTCCAAAATGTCGGTAGTAAATCTGTAATAGTTTCCGGGGATTTTTTAGGGTCCCACAAACACCCCTGTGACTAAAAATTTCACTTTTTTAATCAATCTTAATAAGTCTCTCTTACATTTAAGTAGAAACTGATGAATTATACAAAAGCAATCTCATTTAAATTATTATTCTGTACTCTTTTTCTGCTCTAAATAACACATAAAATATACATTTTTGTTTTATGCCTTCTTTTAAAATTTCCATTAACTTTGCAACATCTTTTTTCTGCAATATAAAATTAAAAATTCATTTTTAGGTGCTTTATTTTATTGAGCCCTTAAGAAGTGCTCTTTTGACCCTCATATGCCAGCGAGAATTCTGATTAACTTGTGAACTTAGATTCTTATTCCATATGTTGGATACTACTCAAGGATTGCCATGTCAAGTACAATTCCTTTTGTCTTATTAACTTTTCTGTTAATTCATTTTCATTCCATAGTAGATAACTGCAAGATTCTTTTTCCTTTATTATAAATGAAAATGTAAAAATCATAAAGTATTATCTGTGATCTGTTACTATCATTTTAATTGAAAATGAAAGGAACATTAATAAAAGTCATAAGGTTTATAATGAAAGAAAGAAGATATAGATTTTTATATCATCAATATAAATAAAGTTTTTCTATTGAAATTATTAATCAGCCCATAGAAATGGTGATATATAGTAGGTGCTTAATCTAAAGATTAGGGAGTAAAAGTTAAGCTGCCTAGTCTTTTATTTTTGTATTCATTAATTTTTTACTTATGGTAAATCTTAATGTTATCATGGTGGGAAAAAAAAAACATTCCAACTGATATGTCAATGTTTTTTTTTTCTTTCTTAATGAAGACTGCAGAAGGTTATTATTGATGGTCTAGTTTATTCCAAGAGCTCCTAGTGAATTATTACCAGCATATACATTCAATAAATGCTTCTTGAGATGCAGTTGTAATTTCGACATTAATGGAAACTATTCAAAAAGTTAACCGTCTTTCAGTCATTTACATGGTACTTTGGTAGCCTAGTGGTTAAGGCATCAGCCTTCCGTTTGGAAGGCTAGGATTTGATTCCCAATGCCACCAAAGACCTACTGAGTACATGCGATATAATTCCTTGTTAAATCCATGGAATCGAAAGTCCTGTGGTGGGTTGTTGAGCGGCTATTGTGGGTGTAATTGTCTGAGAAAATTTCCATTCCCTTCAAATCATGTCAAAATTGCAAAAGTGGATCCTCTGGTACTTTCTAGGTTTGAAAAAACAATATTTATGTTTTTTAATATACTTGTGTGTTAGTGACTTAATAGAGAATTATGTATCGAAAAGTACCTTATTATAATTCTTACAAATGTTGTAACAATTTTGCATACCATCTGTTATTGCACTACTAACCAGAGGTTTTAATTTAACTATAAATCTATAAAATTGAGATTTAGATTAGTATAAATTTCCAAATATTGTCTTTGCTTACCTATTAATTACCTAGGATTAAAGTGTACCTATGATAGGATTGTGCTTTTTATGCTTTAGTTGGATTCATATATTCAACCATTCATGTGATATTCATAAATGTGTTTAAAACACATCCTTAATGTTTTTCGTGGCAATGCCCTTTTATTTCTTTTTCATATGTATTTTCTCTAATCTTACATATTCTGTTCTATCAAAAGCTCGTGTGTGTGCATGTACGTATATATGTATGTATGTCAACTGCTTATCTGTAAATTACATTTTAAAATTATTCCAATTGTATTAAATTTGTGTGTAATAAATTAATTTGAAATTTGGATCACAAAAAAATTAGTAAACGTACTCACTTTCAAGGTAGATTATTGTAATTCCAGGAAATGATAAGGCAGTGCTTTAAAATCTTTTTAAAGAATGTAATTTATTCTATTTAAAGTTCTTAATGTGGATTCTATATTTATTCTCTTTTTGATATCTCATGGTACTATTTATAAATACTTCATGAATCGTTACTTATTGTTTTACTTAGAATCTGCTCATATTCAGCAGTTACTAATTGTTGAAATTGATATTTCTTACTACAATATATAGAGAATAATTGCTGAAAAATGAATAAAATACTCAATTAATCAATGCTCATCAGTTAATGAAAGTTCTGCAATCTGATTTTATTAACAGCATAAATTTCTTAACAAAAGTTTTATAAATATTGCAAATATTTATGTAATTTTTCCATATAAAATGCTAACACTTATACAATGAATTGAATATTTTTATTGAAACCACATAATAGGAAATTATTCTCAGTGTCACCATGATCTTTTTGCAATAATTTCACTTAATAATTGTAAAAGTAGTTGTAAATGTGTATAGCTTTCAATTTTGAATTTAATTAGTGATTTATACTGTAAACAATCGATAAAAATTATCATAAAACAAAATCCACCCAGAAAAATTTAAAATGAGGTTCAAGCTAATTAAATGTGACAATTTTCATTAGTTTCATTGTTTCAGTATATTTAGTATTACCATTTCTAGTTTGAACATGTACTAATTTTATACTTATGCCTGACTTGTTTTGATTTTCTTTAATAAATTATTTATCACTTGTAAACATAATGCTCATAAATTTTATCCAAAATATGTTGATGATGAATCTTGTATACAGAGCCTGACAATAAAAATACTTCCAGGTTATTTTTTAGCATTATTGGTAGTCAAGTACACAAGTCAATCTTTTCTGTAAGTAGTAATCCATTTTTCTTTATTGTAAAGATAATCGAAATGTTCGTGTGTTCTGAAGAATATTTAGAAATACAGACCATGGAGCTGCTATTTTTTGGAACCTGATAAATGATGATATATAATTTAGAGGCTATTGATCACATCAATATTTCATTGTTAGAATGAATTATCATTACATTTTCAACAAAACCAACAATTTCAAATATTATTTTGATAAAAAAACATTTTTTTTTAAATGCTGGGTGAAAGTTGAGAATTTTCTCCCAGACATTCCCACAAATTACAGCGGTGCGTTTGTTCCAGTATTAATCTTAAAAAATGTATTTTATGAGATTTAAGATTTTAAAGCAAATTAACTTAAATATTTATTACGTAAAATTAAATACCTGTGTAACAATGTTTTTGTAGAATATGTTAAAACTGTTTAAAGTTAAAATATAAAATTTTTCTAATAATGTTTGCCACATTTAATATACATTTTAAATGCAGAAAATCCCCTATAGCTTTAAATTTTATATTTATAAATGAAAGTAAATCTGAGGAAATCAAACTAGTCTACTTAAAAAATTCTAATCTGAAATGTATATGGGAAAATTCTGATGCATATGAGCTTTGTTACATTTATTGAAATAGATGTTTGAACTTACAACTTCTTTCTTCTTAAAAATCTTCTTTCTGGTTTCTGTAATTTCTTCAGTTTGCTTAAAAAATGTCAGTATGATTCTTATTCATAGTTAAAAATTTCTTTTATTGCTATGTTTTTGTATATTTTTCTTTGTTAAAAATGATTTAGTATTTCTTTTGTTTTCTAAAGTGATAATTTGATGAAATTAAATTTTTTATTGCTTCCATGTTAAATTTTTATAGGCTGCTAATTTTTTAAGAGCATTCCGAACTATACCAGAGGCGTCTGCTCATGGCCTTATTGTTACTGATCTTAATGAATCCAAGAAATGGGGAAACTTGCCCACACTTGTACAAAGTTGGACACGTTTTATGCTTCAGCAGTTACATACAGTAATTAAAATTTAGTGAATCTATATTTATTAAAAATTGTTATATTTAAAATTTATAAGGATGTATAGAATTTGAAATCACTGTCATAAATTATTAGGATTATATCAGATGTATTTATAAATAAGTCAAAATTTATTATTTTGAGAAAATTTTGAAGCATTTAATTGATTAACTTTTTGCTTTATTAGAAAAAAATGATTATGTGCTTTGAAGATATGAAGCTTATTCGTTATGTTTTTCATTTAGTAAGACTTCTAGTCTATGGTTATGATTATTAACTTAAATGATTTTTTAGTTATATTAAAAATAACACTATATATATTAGAATACTATTAGAGAACTTAAGTAAAATATTAATTATTTTATATTCTAATTTGACTATTACTTGTATTGTATTCTAAAAGATTGTGTGAACATTTTTCAAACATATTTTATTTGCATTAACTAATGGATAAAATAATTTATGAAGTTTTGAGTCGTTATATTCTGATGTTCTTAAAGTTAAAGCTAACATAATGCACATTATAATTGTCGCTTTGATTCATGTGTTAACTTTAGGATTATCAAGAACTTGTTAAGTCTATAAAATAATGTAACTGCTTGATGTTAATTTCCATCTAGTTAATTAAAAGTAGTAACACAAAAGGATTAAATTTTATTAAAAAAAGTCAAAGGATTTAAAGTAAAAGGAAAGGTCTGATGGAATTTAAAATATTGCATGAACTTTTGCACATATATTTTATCCCATTGTTCTAATTATGGACTATGCAATACATATTAGCTTTGCATTAATTATTTTCATGTATTGGAATGTAATAGCTTATTAGTGCAAACTGCTTACTAAGTAGTTTATCTTTAAAAACTGAAAACCTATCAAAATTTTTAACACATACCTGAAATGGTAAAGTGAAGCTAAATAACCTTTAATAAGATTTTGTCAAAAGAAATCAACTATTTATCTAATTGAACTAAATAGGTATTTAAATGCTTTCAAACACTCTACTGAGTTTTCTAATTAAAATGTTTAATTTATTATGAAATTTTAAAATTTTATATAATTATCAAGTTAACCATGTAATAACAATAAGTTTTAAAATTTTTCAATCACATTTTGAACAATCTTTTATGTACCTATTTTCTAAGCAGAGAATTTTTTAATGGCTAAAAGAAACATAAATTAAGTATTAAATAAAAAAAATTCTCAAATTATTGAACAAAAGGCATTGTATGTTCCTTATGGAAAGTTCTATTAGACAAGTATTAAATATCTCTTAGTTGCATGGATGTTCTTAAAGAAATCAAATTAATTTTTTAATTTATTTATTCACATTTTAATCAGTCCCCTACAAATTATTCTCCTCTTGTTAAACTTTTATTAAATATTATGCACATTGCTTAAATTATATATATGTATGACATTTTTTTATAATTTTTTTCGATCCTTTGTTTGCTCCTATTCACAATATGTCATGCTGCAAAAGCTTTGTCCTAAAAAAGAGCCAGCAGTTTCTTTGGGGAACAAAAGCTTCCCAAAGCTGTCATTTAACATATTGGTACACCCTGTTAACAAATGAATTAGATGTCTATTTATTACCTAATCTCGTAACTTTCAAAAAATTATTTTTTCCATCTAAATGTTTGATTTATGATCTCTATATTGGGAATATTTTAAGCATTAAACACTATTTAGATAATTATTTTATGGGTGGGGAGGAGAGAAATTGATATATATTAAATACATTATAAAATATTATTTATTAATCAAATATACATTAGATATTCTTAATTTAAAATATAGCTTCTAGTACACTAAGCTAGAATTAATCTATAATGTATAGTTGTAAATCTGCAAAATTCACTGAATCCTTTCACCATTACCTAAAAAATCATTAATATTTTAATAGTATTGCCAAATATCTGATAAGTATTGTGTTATGAATTATCCATTGATTTCATTAAAATTGTTTTGCTGCTTATTTCATAATGAAGATTGAAATAGCCAAATAATTCATTTTATTTTTTATTTATATAGGAAACATTTGAAATAAATGAAAATGTATTGGAAGAAAATAATTCAGAGTGAGTAATCTGGAAGTTTTAAAAGTAATAGAGAAGAGAGGAAAAGTTTCTTATTTCAATCTAAATATTATAAATTAAGAGAAATTCAATCATTAACTTTCAAGCTTCCCAATTTTTAAATAATCTAAGTGCATTACATATTCCTTACCAAATGAATAAATATGATAATAAAAGTTGCATCCTGACATCCTAACATCATATAAATAGAAAAATAGCAAGCAAATGCATCTGTACAAAAATAAAATTCTCAAAGATTAATTTGACAGATTAAATGCACTCACTAAGCAGAATTTTAAAGCTTCTTCTTTATTAAGTCTTACTTTCCTTAGTTTGACTGTGTGTTAATTAAATGTATATGTGTTAATTTTTAATATATTTCTTCAGTAATACTGTAATTAATGTATGACAAAGAAATGTAGAGGTATTTGAAATAATTATATTTTTATATTATGATTTTCTGTACATGCATGTATTTCTCATCAGAAGTGGTCATCAGTGCTGCTCTTGCTGTTCTGTAAATGCAGTTCTTATTCTATGGATATAAATTTTGACTATGAAATAAAACAAATTTCAAATTATTTTTGTTATTTATGCAGTTTGTAAACATAAAAGCTGAAAAATATTTTTAAAAAATAAACAGGTAGATGTTATCTAAAATATGCTGTTTTTGTTAAGTGAATATTTTTTAGAAAATTTTTTTTTGGATTTCTCTTTGTTTTTGCTTTATAAATGTTACTCATTCCAAATCACAGTTACTGAGTATTTGAAATGGAAAATAAGATTTTTAATATTTTACTGAATACTCATTAAAGATTAGATTTCAATCATCAATCATTAGATTTCAATGACTTGCATTAAAGCAAATGCTAGTGTAAAAATTTCTTGGAAAAGTGCACAAACTTTGTGTTCTTTTTATAATTCTTGACAGTTGATGATATCCATATACCTGATGTTTAAAAAAATTTTCCAATATACATATAAATGTTGCAATTGAGAATGGATTCTAAGCAGGTGACTGATTTCTTTTATGGAAGATCTATAAGCCGAAAATCTTATTTTACAGAGACTAAGAAAAAAGTTTAAATGCCCATAGCCAAAAGATGCTAACATGCTTCACAAAATTTTGGCATCTTTGTAAATGCTATCTTGAAAGTGGTAGATAAAACCGAATTGAAGAAGATTAGTATCACAATCTGAACTTAAAAAATTTAAAAAAAAAAAAGGATTATCATTTATAAAGATAAAATTTACTATATTATCAAAGTTTGCATGTATAGATATGCAATTCATTGTGTGTGTATATATAATTATCTTAATAGCTTTTGATTGATTGATTCTACTTATTTTAATTATGTTTTTTGATTGCTGAATTATAAAAACAATTGTAAAGCTAGATTTCTGTTCGATTGGTGGAGAACAATAAATAGTTTATTTTTAAAATACAGTATGTGATCTGAAATTTTTCTTAATATTTTTATGTTGGGATTTCATTTTTGTAATGTTAGGAACTGTTGAATAATAATTTGGGAACAACAGAATTTTTAAACTGCTTGATTATTTCTTAAGTTAAGGTTTTGACAGTGTAAAGAAATTCAGTATATATATATATATAATATGAAGCTTTTTTAAAATTTAAATTCATTTATATTTAACTGTCTGTTTAAAAAATTATTTTAATTGTTACAGAAACATGTCTATAATGACAATGCTTTTTGGAGCAAAATTATTCAGTTGCAATAGTTGTTGATGTGGAAATGAAACTTGCCAAGTGACTACAACATTGTTATCACAAATAATATATCCAGACAACCATGATAGTCCTATTAATCTTACTATACTTTCTCAATTTTATATATTCCTAGGGTTTGTACAACTTTTGGAAACCCCTTGAAACTCTTGGAATTTTAGCTTCACCCCAGGAAAATAATGAATTACTCCTGAAATTTTTACTTATCTTGATACATTTAATTTTTGTTAGATAATATTGTAATTTTTTTGAGTTTTTTGTTTTAATATTTTTAAAGTTTACAATGAAACTGTTCAAAAACCTAATTGAGTAGTAGCCCTTAATGATATCACCAGATGGTGTTGTGATCTATGTTTGACTGTTGTTTTCATAATGTTGACTATAATAACGATCCAGTTCTGCCACAATAACTTAATAATGTTCCAGCTCAGTCAGGACCAGGTATAGTATTTAAATTTATTTCTATGAAGTAAAGTGAAGAGTAATCATCAATAAGATTATTATGTGATGCAATCAGGCTGGTGATTTAAATTTATTCTTCTACTTTTCCTAATTTTTTTCATATAATATAGTATGTAGTTCACTAAATATTTAAACATAAAATTTTTTTTACTTAAAACAAACTTCCCTTGTGTCTCTTGTAAATTACGTATAAATTTAGTGAAATATAATAAATTTGTTTGCTAATGAACTAATTTTTATTTAAATGCCAAGTGGAAAAGACACTTTTTACTTGGCAAAATATTTAATATGCCAAGTGGAAAATGTCTTTTTCAATGATCAATGGACTCTAGAAAAGCCATACAAAAATTGGCTTTTTCATGGTTCAAAAAAAAAAAAAAAAATCATAAATTTGTGGGAGAGTTAAAATGACATTACAACTGACTGTAAGATTTCAAGATTGTACTGATTAAAAATTTGTTCCTATCAGGTATAGAATAGACATTTATTTTAACTTACTCTCAAGTAGACAAAATTATTTCATTTATGAAAAGTAGTTAATTTGCATCTCATAAAAGCATTTGTTGAATGTGGGTTTTCTGTGAACAAAAATTTGATTGTTGGAAATTTAAGAAATCAATCAATTGAGCCTAAATGCATCATTGATGATCATGTCTGAAACATAGGAGGTGTCAACAATATTGCAATCAGCAAACACCTTCTTAGATTTCCTGGTGGTGCCAGGGAAAAGTATAAATTATATTTAGATGAATTAAAAAAGCAAATAAAGTACCCAATAACAGGAGAAAAGTGAAAAGCACTTTTTGAAGAAATTGGTGAACTGAAAATGAATGAATCGTTAGCAAAATAACATAAATGATTTTGAAAAATCTACAATAGAGTGTGCTGAGGAAGCTGGAAGAACTGGTAAATTTCAGCAAAGTAACAGTTATTACTCAGTATTAATAATGAATTGAAAGTGAAAACTTTAGGAGTTGGAAAGTGAGCATTTTCTAACAGAATATTTTCTATATATAAATAACAAAGAAATGTAAAAAATTTATTGCATGAATAAAGAAATAGAAAAATCTAGAATATGGTTGGGAAATTGTATAGTTTCAAAAGAGTTTGAAAGTAAACAGAAGAAAAATTTAGAATTGCTTTTATTAAATAATAATTGGATAGAAAATTCATCCTGGAAACTTAATCTAACCATTGTATAATATTTTGAATTAGTAAATTTATTTGAAAAGAGGTTGTTATACACATCTTAAAATACTCAATAAATTAATAGATAGGAATCTAATGAAGACATTTTTAAAAACTTTAAAATTACTCATTTTATATAATGTATAATTCAGTAATGTAAAAAATATTGATATTTAAATATATTTTTTCTTGTTATAGCTGTAAATTCAGTAAAGGCTTTTGAAGTAATCATTATATATAATTCTGACTTATATAAAAGAATATTCTATATTAGTTTTGTAATAATTTATTCCTATCATTTACAAATAAAATTGAAAAATGTTGTGTATACATAATTATATGCATATTTGGTTGAAAATTTTTTTTTAAATAAAATTAATAATTATTTAACATAGATGTCGATTCCTCCTGGAAATGTTTGTATTTACTCCTGCAAAACTCCTTTTTAGAAATCTGTATGAACCCTGTATATTCCTAAGGTCGTGCTTTTACAAAGTTTATTCCATTTAATGTCATCAAAATTCTGGCATGAAATTTGAGATTATGATTTAAATCATTGAAGTATTTCTCTGAATGAATTATTATAAAATTAATTTTGAATACTATGTACATTTTTATACTTTAAATGTATGTTTTTATTTCTAAAATTTTTGCTACTAATTCTAATGTGAACTAATTTTTTTCCAGTATGTGAAGTTCTACTTATAATCATAATCTCAAATTTTATAATCCTAATCTTTTTCTAATTTTTAATGTATTGAACAGTAAATTTTTTTATGTATTAGCATTTTAACACTAACATAAAAACTTAGTATTTCATATTCTATAGAGAAAATTATAAAATTGTAATTCCACATAAAATTGTCGATAAATTTTTATTTGATTTTAAATTATGCTTGGGGAATATAATGATTTTTAGGTCAATACATTTTATTATATCTGTGACTTTTATTATAGATTCTACAAATTCAATTCAAAATATACTTAATGATTCTTGTATGCTTTTATTGTTTGCTTCAGTTGTTGCAAAAATATTCACTTGTCTTTATTTTCAGAGTCAAAATAATGCTTTAGATTAATTGTACTTTCTCCTACTAATTAGCGAAATACCTTTCTGCTTATTTGTTAACTCTTTTTGTATATTCATTTTATTTTTTAAATTAATTATAAAAAACTTATGAGATTTCTCTGGATAGATTTATATAAAATACAGAAGTTATTTGGAAAATGCAAGTATGAGGTTTATTTGCTCATCATTTAATCAGTTTCACTACGCATCTTATTGCTAATATTTTGTACATATCCTAGCTTTATACTATCCCAGTTTATTCTTTTTCCTATTTTATTTTATTCTTGTTTTCTCTTGAGGAAATGTTATTCACACTCCTCATTGCTATGTCTTAAAAAACACATTATTCTGTGAGCTGCTCTTGACTTGTTCAGGCGCCTCACTCTCTCCCGGTCTTTACCGTGAAAGTAAGTGGTGACACCGTTCCTTCCGATCATCTATATCGAGTTCCTCTGTAGAGTTAGTGAGTCGATGATCCAGCTCCATTTTTTGGAGGTGTTTTTGTGGAAGCTTTAGCTGTCATTTTTGACTTGCGAATACCCCTCGTAGGTGCCGCCGGATTTTTTCATATTAATTTTCATACAACACGCTATTTAGTCCTAGGAGCTAATTTAGTCCTCGGCCTCTGTTTTGTATTTCTGGACTTAGACTACTGCACGGCACTCGCAGTTAATTAGACCCGCGACCCTGCCAGTCGATTTCTGGTCTTTTCCTTTTTCTCGACCACTGCTCACACTCTGCTAATTAGATCAGATTCATTGAGCGGTCGAAATTTGTTTACCTTTGTTCTTTTCCCTGCGCGGAAAAGTTCTTCAAATTTTCTATCTGCTAGGTAATGAGTTCTGTAGGAGAGGTAAATTCCCCTCTCCCAAGGCGAAAGTGCCAATTGAATTGCAGGATCCAACACCTAGCTAACATTTGCTTGGAGTTTGACTACCCAAGAGATTATAAAAATATAGAAAATGCCACTGATTTAGAGGACATCAAAAATTTCCTGAAGATTGTCAAGAAAAATTCGCTTCTTATAAGCCCAATCTCTGGAATTTATCAGATTCCAGCAGCAACTGCTCACTTTAGAGCTTAAATACCAGGTAAAACTCAGGGATCTTGAGCGTCAGTCTCATCTAAATTTGCAGGTCAAAAACCTCACCATTACGCAAAATGAGGCAAAATACAAAAAGAAACGCAAAGCTGCCCAGCTCAAAGACGTGCAAGTTAAAATAAATTCAAATAATGATAATAACATGAAGGTTGCTTTCGAAAGTCAGTTCGAAAATACTATATACGTATTCGGCTAGTTTTCTTGGACGATAAATCCAATGGAAATAAAATTATCAACGTGTTAAACAAGATCGTTACAAATAAAATGGTAGCAAACAGAACTCTGTCCTATGTCAAGATACAACCTAAATCGGTTGAAGATTACCGCCTTGTAAATAAATACACTGTGGACTACAACATAGAAGCACATACATACGAATTACCTAGTTACAGGGTAATGAAAAAAGTAATTAGAGGGCTTCCCTCGGACTTTTCAATCACTGAAATTCATGAAGAGCTAACCCGAAATAATTTAGAAGTCAGGCTCGTCACGCAAATGCGAAGACGCAAAAATTCAAACAATATGCTCCTCTTCATAGTAGAGCTCACAAAAAATGATAAAAAAATACATGATTTAGAATTCATTGGAAATTTTAGGGTTTACTATTGAAACCCTAAGGAAAAAGTCGAGCCCTGCACAATGCTATCGGTGCCAGGACCTCTATCACAATTCAAGGTACTGCCATAGGTAGCCCAGATGACTTAAATGCGGTGAAAATCATTTCACAAAAACCCACGAGGGGTGCACACGAAGCCCAGAGACACAGAGGCTAAATGTGTACTCTGTGCAAGAAATCACACGAGAAACTACTTAGGATGCCCAAGGAATCCCATAAATGCTCAATATAATATTCCCGTGGAAAACGTATGGGAAAAAATAATGAAGCAAAGGTAACTTCAATAAACTCCGCCTTCCACCCAAACGGCTCAAGCCACGCCTCAGACTCCCTTAACCACGCCTCCTCAGTTACCTGGAAACAATGAAAATAACAATTTAGGAATATTCTTGCAAAACTTTCTAAGTAAATAAATAATGTGTTCACAAATTTCATCCAGAAAATCTCTCATGTCAGTAACAACACTTCTAATAGTATTCATGACTAGACCTTCCATCCTAAGACCTCTGTCATGGAATGCAGGAGGGCTACGCCCCAAAAACCAAAAATACAGAACTTACAAAATTCATCGAGGATTTCTGATATCATAAGCTTTCAAGAAACACATATGAAGGCGCGTCACAGGGCTAACATTCCAAACTACTGTTGTATCCGAGGGGGAGGTACAGAACTCTCCTTAAAGAGCAGTTTCAGATTCGACACCTTGGACATCTCAACAAACTTAGTAGAAAATACGGCGATTGCTCTTCATATTGAAAACAATTCCAAGCTCCTTGTGGCATCCATTTACCTACCTCCCAATAATATGTTGGATTTAAGAGAACTTACGCAATTTTTCTAATTAAGCTCCGCCCTCATTTTTGGGGAATTTATCTCCAAACACACTAAATGTGGTCTCAATAGTTAATAGTACTGTAAGGGAATTTTTTGAAGAGCAAAATGCAACAATCCTCCCAGATGCAATTACTTCCACCATGGAAGTTATAGAAACATACATAAGCTTTACGCTAAGAAAGCAGTTGGTCCAGATAACATCAGGAATATTTCTCTGAAAAATCTTCCTATTAAAGCTACAACCTTCCTCACTAAAATCTTCATTAGATGTATCACACTAAGCTACTTCCCTAGAGAATGGCATAAAGCATCTACGCTCTTCATCCCTAAGCCTCCCCTCATGGGGTTTACCTTCTGTAGGTAAACACGGGTGTCACAATCCCGAGGTACCCTAGTGATCTGTCCTCTTCATTCTTTTCTTCTTTCCTCTACTTTTCTGCATTTTCTTCCTCTTCTCCCTCGGTGTGGTTGCCTCGCAAGAGGTTAAGGGCTCCCCTTGAGTAGCTCTCGCCGCTCTGTTGCTATTAGCTACTCTTGGGGACTAAATCAACCACGAGTTTGCCGTGCTTGTAGATCCGTGTCCCTGGAAAGGAGGTTCCTGGTAATTGAGGCCCCCAGAGGCCAACGCATTACATTGGCCTCTGCTTCAGGTAAACGGAAGGTGTGTTGTGGTCCTTAGCACACCAATCGGCTTTATGCATCAAGCGATCGGTACATCTACTGGGTGACTCGTTAAGGGTGGAGGCCACTTCACGGATGTACTGTGAGCGTATAGGACCTGGATAGCACTGGTGCAGCTGGTCTGCATCGCCTTGTTGGACTCGGTGGTGGGTGGCGCCGTCAGATCCTGAATTTTCCATCTCTAATATGGAACATTTCTCTTTTCTCCCACGGGAGCACACATTGACATTACTAAAAGTTAAATTTTATATTGTGAAATGAAAGGAGGGTACATTTGTTACTGTATCTCCTTTCTTAATTCAAAAAGGTAGATCTGGAAATATCGGTGAAGTAAATATCATCCGAAAAATTCGTTCTGGAGATCTAATGGTAGAAGTTGCTTCGGAGCACAAGTGACTCTCATAAGCAGCATTAACATGCTTACTAACCTTGAGGTGTCTGTCTCTCCTTATATGAACCTTAATTTTTCACGTGGTGTGGTATCCGCCAAGAATTTGTTAAATACGCCAGGGGAGGAAATCTTAGAAAATCTCAAAGATCAAACGGTTTGTGCTGTAAAACGCATTATTGTCAGACGGGATGGGCAGACTATTAATACTAAACATCTCGTACTGACATTTGCGACGCCAGACCTACCGCAGCATATTAAAGCTGTGTGTATGCATCTATCTGTTAGGCCATTTATTCATAATCCTTTGCGTTGTTTCCAGTGCCAGATATTTGGTCACTTCAAAGCGGCTTGCAGGGGCAAACTGACTTGCGCTCGCTGCGCAGCAGTTGGCCATGACAGTTCGTATTGTACTGCAAAGGAGAGGTGTGTCAACTGTAAGGGTGACCACCCCTCCTACGCTAGAAGTTGTCCTATCTGGATACTGGAAAAGGAGATCACCACCACGAAAGTTAAGAATAATTGTTCATATCCTGAGGCGAGACGTGCTGTTACAGCTCGTACACCTCAAGTTGCAGTTAGTTATGCAACTGTCGCCGCAAAAGTCACAAGAACGACCAGTACACCAACAGATGCTCTCTCACTATCGATTGTTAAATTACCCCCTACATTTGTACAGAGGCAAAAATCGACCTCAACATCGACTACCCGCAGAAAAGCTCCTATTGCAAGATCAAAAGGTATAAAGGCCTTAAAACTAAGATCTGCAAAGGAGGGCAATGCTAGGCCCTCCATATCCACCCGTAAAGCCTTATCCCTGGAAGCTGACTCTGTCTCTCTGCATCCCTCGGACGAAGATCTATCACTCGAGGAGATGTTATATGACATGCCTTCCAGCTCCGGGAAAGGAGCTTTTCAATTTCAACAATAACTTCCTTTGTTTCTTGGAACTGCCATGGTTTGCGTTCTCATCATGATAACATCAAATCTATAATTTCAGCCTACAACCCAGCATGTGTTGCACTTCATGAAACATTCCTAAAGTCCAGAAATAACTTCTCCGTGCGTGGGTTTAAAAGCTTTAGAAAAGACTGTGGCGACGATGGTGCAGTGTTTGGAGGTGTTTGCATAATAACCTCCAACAACTATCCCAGCACTGCCCAACCTTTAATGGCGCCGCATGTCCAATTTTAGACCTTGCGCCATAAAACCCAACCAATCAACTCAACCTTTAAATACTACACTACAGGCTGTAGCTGTGCGAATTTATACATCAGCTTGTTGCCAGTCTGTAGTTTGTATTTGCCACCACACGATGTCATCCGCCAAGAGGAACTCGCTGTATTAATAGATCAGCTGCTAACACCATTTCTGCTGTTAGGTGACTTTAACGGCCATAGTTCTTTGTGGGGAAAAGATAATACTAATTCTCGCGGTCGGTAGATAGTGGTTTATTTTAGTATTAAGCCCGCCACACACGATACAATTTTTCCATAGGATTTGTTGGAAGGGGTAGGAAGTAATTAAGCACACAGTCCCCTCAAACTCTGCTGACCACAGAAGGGGAGGCACATCTGGGGTGAGAAGTTATTTTTAAGGGTGCCATTTTTTAACATTTATTGCTTTTGGCTTAAAATGTGTGCCATGTAAATGGAAATCAAAAATCGCCAAAAATTTCAATAATTTGTTGTTCAGTCACTTTTTCTGACTTGACGTATTTATTGTTGTACTCATTTGTCTGCTTGTAATTTCTGCCATTAAATATTATCATATAACATGAGCAAATTAAGCACAGAAGTATTATTGGCTGTTGCTTTGGACTGTGATGATGGTGAAAAGCAAACAAACAATAAGAAAAAGAAATGGGCAAAAAATTCGCTGCTCCAGCGTGAATCTCTTTCACATCTAAATTTAATTACAGAAATACAATCGGAAGATAAAGATTTCTTGAATTACATGAGGATGAATGAAAAATTGTATTCAACAATTAGGTTTAAGGTCAAATGATTATTTAACTGGATTAGAAATAGGGCAACAAAGAAATTATTCCGATGAAGCAAAACTCATTCGAAAAAAGTTTGCCAATTATTTTGCTTCCAATGAAGGCAAACTACCATGGCAAGACGCTTTGATTTAATCCTAAATAAAGTACTTAACTTTTAAAAGTTTATGTTTAGAAAATATAAGATATGGATACTAATAAAAGTGCTAATTAATTGTTAGTTTTATTATTATATATCAAGAAATTAGTACTTAACACATTAAATATATTTTGCAACTGTATATATGTATTATGAATACTATATAAATACACATAAATATATCTAATCAAATTCTGGGAAATTATAAAATGGTCGATATATTTAAAGGGTAAAAATGGCATCTTAATAGCATGTGTAAAAAGTTATTTGTGCTTGAAGACGCGAGATCCCTTAAATTTATATGTGTATCTCCATAAAAATTATAAATACACAATAATTGAAGCATTAATTGAAGCATTTTCATCTATTTTTTTTATATATTTTCAATAATTTTTCGTACGCTCTAACTTTTTTTTATTTTATTCGTATAATCATTACTCATTACTTGCCACAAACAAGGCTCATCTCTATATACTTCAATGAATTCTTGCAATATATGCTTCATGGACATTTTTAAAAAGTGAATCTAATGTTTGTGAGGTGTTGTATAACAGAAATCTAAGTTTCAGTAAATGAGAAGTTTCAAAAATTTTCCCAAGTGTCGCCAAGAAACAATTTGTAGCCCTGTGGGAGAAGACACGCGACAACAGGAAGCAATTATTTACTCCCTGTAACCCCCATGTTGGAAGAAAAATCAGAACTTGTTTGAATTTTCGTGAACCTGTCCAACTTCACCACAGACGGTACAACTTGTTCACGTCCAACAAATCCTATGGAAAAATTGTATCGTGTGTGGCGGGCTTTACAGTCTCTGTTTGCTTAATACCGACGAGGAGACTTATTTCCATGTACCTACGTGAAAATTTTATTTTCTCGATCTAGCCATTAAGACTCGAACGTATGGTCAACTCCCGTCTCATCTATGTCTTAGAAACAAATAAATATATCCATATCAATCAGAGTGGCTTCCGTAAAGGAAGATCCACTCTTGATAATATTACTTATCTGGAAACGCAGATCCGCAATGCCTTTGTGCGGAGGAATCATCTCGTTTCCATTTTCTTCGACATAGAGAAGGCTTATGACCGTACGTGGCGTTATGGAATTCTCCGTATGATGTATGATTTTGGCTTTAGGGGTAATTTGCCAATATTTATAGAAAACTTTTTATGCTGGTTTTAAAGTTCGTATTGGTTCTGTTATGTCCAATACTTTTATTCAAGCCGAGGGTGTACCCCAAGGCTCTATTTTAAGTGTCACACTTTTTAACCTTTACATCAGTTGCATTCTTCATCAAATTTCTCCTCCTGTTTATGGCACGCTTTATGTTGATGACCTGCAAATATCATGTGAGGGTTCTTACATGCGTTTAATTGAGAGACAACTACAAACAACTGTTAACAAACTTGCTGCATGGTGTGCTGAGAATGGCCACACATTATCTCCTAGCAAGAGTAATTGTGTCCATTTCTGCAAGAAGACCAGCCTACATAATGATCCTACTATCTGTATAAATAATACACCTATCCCTGTTGCCAACGAGATAAAATTTCTGGGAATAACTTTTGACCGGAAGTTAAATTTTCTTCCGCATGTGCTTCATTTGCGGAAGTGCGAGCGATCGCTTAATATCCTCAAGGTGCTTTCTAATACATCTTGGGGTGCTGATCACACGGCACTACTTCGTGTCTACCAATCATTAATTTTATCTCGTATTGGCTATGGGTGTGCTGTGTATGGATCTGCTAGGTCTTCCGTTCTACGCAGATTGGATACAATACATCACTCTGCTTTGAGAATATGCTCAGGCGCATTCCGCACATCACCCGTCCAGAGTCTATATGCGAATTGCGAACAACTGCCTTTAGACCTGAGACGAATGCAGCTGTCTCTCAATTATTATGCAAAAATTATGGCTGACCCTCATCATCCATTACGTTCCATGACTACTCCACCTGCACTAATGAGGCTGTATGACGCACGTTCATACAGCATTCAACCTTTTCTCACACGAACAAAATCTGCTCTTTTATTATCTGACCTATGTGGTGTCCGTTTTGACAAAATGGAGTATTTATCTCATCCACCTTGGTATGATCCACAGATTAGAATCATCAATCCTTTTGCTCGTTTTAGAAAATCAGATACAGCAGCTACTGTTTTCCAGCAGCTGTATACCTCACATCGCTGTCAGTACATCACATACACACCAGTTTTCACAGATGGATCAAAATCTGCAGGACATGTTGGATGTGCTGTAGTTAATGAGAACAAAACACTTAGCTACAGTCTCCATCCATCCTGTTCCATCTTCTCTGCTGAAGCAAGTGCTATTTCCCAAGCTCTTCAGCAGATGAATACATGTGATAGTTCTAAATACTGTGTGTACACTGACAGTTTGAGTGTGTTGGAAGCTTTGCGGAACAGTAGTTTTGACTGTCATCCTGTTGTGTCTAGAATTTTCCGAGCATTAGATTCCCTTGCTGGCAAGGGATATGACATTATTTTCTGCTGGATCCCAAGTCATGTAGGTCTCGATGGTAATGAAAGGGCTGATGCAGCTGCTAAATCTGCATCCGGCCAATCTCTTCCATCCATTCCTTTGTTGGATGTGAGAAGGTGTGTTAAAAAATTTACTCAAGATCTTTGGCAGGAGTCTTGGAACATGCAGGTCAATAATAAATTGCGTGCCATATTTCCATTCATCACCTCATTAAAAGTTTTACCGATACGAAGTGCTGATGTAAGATTGACCCGCCTTCGTATCGGACACACACGTTTCACACATAGACATTTGTTTCTAAACGAATTAAATCCTTGGTGTGAAACGTGTGATGAACCATTCACTGTTTATCATATTTTAATTTCATGCTCATATTTTAACCAATATCGTTTACTCTTTTTTAAATGTGATATTTTAAACTTATTTGATTTGCTGGGGGAGCCACCTCACAGGAACCTATTTGCCTTTTTGAGGGCAATAGGTTTTTTATATTACATTTAATTTACAATTTGAAATTTTAAATGCATATAAAATTTTGTGAACCTGCCTATTACCTCTATTTTTCAATAATAATTTTGAAGTTACCGAGTTCCGTAATTTTCATTATTTTTCTGTTTTCTACAGTGTTTGGTAGGTGTAATTGAAATAGAGGTAGGAGCTGCCTTTCACCTCTGGGTCTTCTTAATTGATTAACCTTTGAGATGAAGAAATTTTATTCTTCTAGCAAATTCCTAAGTTCATCTAGATCCATATCGATTGGAAGACCTCTGACAACAAATTTAATTGGTCTACTGGAGCGCGTGTTGATGATATAATAAGTAATGCCTTTTGAGTCTAAGTACTTAGTTAGGGCGCGGTGTTCTTCATTGAAGTTAACGAAAACTTTTAAGAACTGCCCATCAGGTTTCCCTATAATTTTAAATTTTAGATCATTATTTAATACTTTTAATAAATCATAATATTTTGTTTTAGTTTGGACCATTATAGGTGGTGGTTTTTTAATAGGAATTTGGTTATTCGTATTGTTCACAGATTCATTTATATCATTTGTAATGTTTATACCATTATCGGTTTCCATAGTAGCGTTATCATTTATATTTACATTATCGTTTCTGCGAGGGGATGCAGTTCGTGCGTTTTGAATATCAATTTTAGGTTTCCCCGGTACATAATCATCGCTAGCCGGGTCATCACTGTCACTCAGATTACTGAGTGGTGAGTATCTATTTTCAATAGCCAGTTTTTTGGCCGAACTGTTGGGGTGGTTATTGCGCAACGCGCGTTTTACCCTGTTTCTCCTTTTATTTTGGGTCGGAGAATATCTTGCAGCCAGTTTTTCAGAGTTCGTTTTTAGTTTACCTAGGTAAAGGTGATATACTTCACGTCTAGATGTGATATAATTAATTAGGCTGTAATTTAAGCTACTGAGGTATTAATCAATTCCTTCAAATTTATATCTTTCAGGGTTATAATTATTCACATGGTTAGTAATAATAAAATTCAAAATATTTGGTTCAGTATCGATATCAAATTTAGTAATAGAGCCATCAGTATTTACAATATAAAATAATTCTAAATCACTGCACTCTAGAATGTTTGAACTACACTTACCTCCATGAATGAAGAGGTTCTCCAGTTCTTTAATTTTGTCCTGTTGCGCAGCACACAGATCATCGATTGTCATACCCTGATTAATCAGGGCTTCTTCATTTCTTGCAATGTGCAAGATGTTATTAAGGTGTCCAAACGCACAATCAATATCGTTTTTGGTAACCGGCACACATAACGCGCGAATTACTTCTTCAAGTTTCACTATAGTTTCTGAAATAATCTCATAGCCAGCCATGGTGCACAGTTTTATTAAATCGCTAAGATCGAGCACTCGGGGTTCGTTTGTATTTGGAAGTTGCATATCTTCAAGGGAGATATATATGTTGTGATTCACGGCACTCACGTCTGCAGCAATTTCCTGGGCGCCTCTGTTGCCAAGGGAGGATCTTGTAAACTTTTGATATTAGGTGGCTCCTTCGCATGGCTCATCGAAACGTAGTTTCCCTGGACGGCGGATGGTATTGTTGCGTATTTATCCATTTTAGGCTTGGGATCCTCGTTGTTTAACAATTTATCAATTCCCGAGGTGGATTCGGTGGTTCCGTTTTTTATTGATGATGAATAATCCAGTTCCGTAAGTGTAGTATACTTGTGTGAATCCGTAATCGAGCATAAACCATCAATTCCAGTGGAGTACTCCGCTTTTCCGTTCCTTAGATGACAATGGGTTTGAGGTTCCAAATCCGAGCAGGTAGTTGAGGAACCATCACCAGTAATCCCAGGTGGGTTAGCATATAATGTGTAATATATTCGATGTAATTTAGTTGATTTTAATTAACATTTATTGACCTCTGCATCCTCGCAGGAGTTAACGGCGATCGGGGACCGGTCCCTCGACGGCAACTTCCGTTTGGGGAGGCCGGGCGACTCTCCTTTCGATGCGGGGGTGGAAATGTTTTGATGAGTTTATATACTAACCCATCCAGCCAGACCTTATCAAAGGCCTTCGCAACGTCTAAAAATAGGGCCGCTGTAGCTTTATTATTTTGCATGTTATGCGTAATGAGCTCCACGGCTCTTAATAACTGGTGTGTGGTCACGTGATGTTTCCTAAATCCAAACTGTTCATTATTTATTATATTATTGTGTTGTATGTGTTCATCTAGTCTCCTCTTAATGCAATATTCAAATAATTTGGACATTACAGGTAGGAGACTGATAGGTCTGTATGAGGTAGGATCTCTCGGGTTTTTTGGCAGTCCTTTATAGATTGGAGCAACTAGTGCGTTTTTCCATAAGGCTGGGAAATAATTTAATTTAAGTAAAGAGTTAAATAGCCTGGTGATGAAGAATAAGGCTTTCAGAGGGAGTTTTTTTAGCATTTTGTTATTAACACCATCGTGACCAGGTGCCTTTCTGGGGTGCATATTTTTGATGTATCCCAGTAGCTCAGAAGGAACTATGGGTGGGAGTGTAGTTGGGGGTTGCGGGTTCGAATCCCAGTGCTCAATTAGTTTAGTGATTTCAGGGTCGTTTGTGTGTGTAATTGTGTTTGGTGAGAACTGATGTTCAAATTTTTCACCGATAGTGTTTGCTTTATCGTTATCTGTGTAAATAATGCCTGTTGGGCCATTAATGGGCGGAATACTTGTAGTTTTCTTTTTGTGATAATTAACAGCTTTCCACAGTGACCCATCACTACTCTCAAGAGAGTTTAGGTGCTGAGTCCACTGGGATTGCTTATATTGTCTAATTTCGGACTTAAGTTTATTATTAAATTTATTGTATGTGCTTTTATCTGCGGGATTTCTAGTGTTTTGCCAAGTTTTGCGGAGCCCATTACGCATACGAATTTTCTTTTTGAGTTCATGAGAAAGATATGAGCAGTTATTGTTATGGGGCAATTTTTTAGACGTTTTTTCGTGACAATCGACTATATTTTGAGATAGGTTTTGGACTGCAATCTCGATCTCCTCCTCAGTGTTTATAGCAGCATTATAATTAATTTTGTCAATGAGTGCATATTTAAATTTTTCCCAGTTTGGAATTAGTAATTGTGTATTCTTGTCAGTGGTGTGGATGGTGTTGAAAGTGCATATGACCGGACAATGGTCACTGGTCATAGCCGCTTGCGTTTCAATATTAATAGGATAATGGAATTTGTTTAGTAAGAAAAAATCGATGACAGTGCCCTTTGCACGAATGTGTCCTCCGATACGTGTGGGAGTTGATGGAGCTGCTATAGTAAGGTCATTATCAGTAATGAATTTTTTTAGCGCAAGGCCAAATTTATTGTTCCTGTGACAATTCCATGAAGTGTGATATGAGTTAAAATCTCCCCCTATGATGTGGGGTGTGTTATTGTTGAAAATTTTTTGAATATCATTTAAGGGAAAGTTATTTCTTTCGGGATGATTGGGTATGTTTTTAAGGGGGGGAATGTATAGTGATGTGATTCGTAGCGGGGGTAAATTATTGATTTTTATTTCAATAGTAGTTGCCTCCGCTACTGTGAGTTGTGGTGTTTGTATGTGAATATGAGGAATCGATCGGTTAATTAAAATTGCTGTCCCACCAGGTTGGCAATACCTATCGCGATTGTCATTATTTATTCTATCATTTCTATAGATATTAATGTTCCGAATATTTATATTTTGACCGTTGCGAAGGTGTGTTTCTTGAATCAAAACTATGTCCGGGGAGTGCTCATCTATAAACTCCCGGAGTTCATCGATTTTGGAATATATTCCATTAGCATTCCACGTACATAGTTTTAACGCAAGTTTTTTGACATTCATGGCTGGGCTGGTGCGTTAGCTGAAAGGGGCTGAATGGCCTCGCTGATGTTGAAGAACATATCCTCAATAGTTTCACATTTTGAGATTTAAGGCATAATATTTTTAATTACAGAAATAAGTTGTAGGAAGACTCTATTTTGTGCAAGTTCAGAGAAAACCTGAACAGTACTTATGATATCTGAGAATACGGCAAAGCCAGATTGGGGTGCTGCATTATTATAATTATGGTAGTTATTATTAGGAAAATTTCCAATAAATGGGTTAATGTTTCCCCCAGCATTATTAACAAAAGTATTTTGGTGAGTACTATTTTGTCCGGAGACTGCTTGTGCAAAATTTACTCCTAGCCTCACTTGATTAGCCTGATTGTAATTGGTATCATTTGATTTATTATATTTATTATTATTCAATCGTGGATTAGTATTTTTTGAGTATTTAGGGCAGCCCCTGAAATTTGCAGGGTGCATGCCTCCACAATTAGCGCATTTAGGTTCCGCGATTCGTTCCTTACATTCGCAGTCCTTGGTGAGGTGCGAACCCGCACACTTCACACATCTAGGTGTGAGACTGCACATCTCACTTGAATGATGCCACAGTTGGCATCTATGGCATTGGGGTATTTGTCCGTTTCCTCTGTATTTTTGTACTGTAAGTTTGAAGTGTCCAAGCTCCGTAACTTCTAAGAATTTTTTATTTTGTGGTGTGTTTGGCATATGGATTTGGAAAAGCGGCATTAATTGCCTTTCCCCTTTAGGTCTCCTTAATTGGTTGATTTTGGTGACAATGAATTGCTGTTCTTCAATATCCTCCCGAATTTGATCTCAACGCATGTCAATGGGGAGTCCCCTAATAACAAATTTAATGGGCCTTGATGACCTAGGGTTAATAATGTAGTAATTAATATTAATTTGATTCAGATGAGCAGTGAGCTTCCGGTGCTCCTCTGGGGTGTTAACAAAAAGTTTTAAAAATTGCCCATCCGGCTTTCCAATAATTTTAAAGTTAAGATCATTATTCAATTTCTTGAGTAGCTCAAAATATTTGATATCTGTTTGGACCATAATGGCCGGTGGTTTATTAATGCTAGGATTAACCGCAGTTTCAGGGACTACATTACTATTAATATGTTCATTATTTGCATCATTATTGGTGTCCATATTTTCAGCATTGTTTACATTTTGAACATGGTGTTCGGCATTGCTATTAATAGTAGCCTTTTTATTTAAGTTAAATGATTTTTGTTCTTCTAAGGTAGGATACTCGTTAGTTTCACCGTCGGTGTCACTAAGGCCACTAAGGGCTTCATATCTATTTGCTAAGTCAATAGCAATTTTTTTAGATTGTTTGGCCGCTTCTTTACTGCGGCGCGCTCTTTTATTATTTTTTTTATCTTTAATTTGGGTTTGATTATTGGGGGGATTGCTCTTATTTATTTCTGTTTTTTCTAGTTCATCATTAATATTCTGTAAAGCAGCATTAAATGCGTTTCTTCTACTTAATACATAATTTAACATAAATGAACTAAGAGTGAGCTTGGCATCTTCAATGCCTTCATAACTAATTTTAAATTATTACTAACATCAAGTATTTCAGTAATAAATAAATTAAGTACTCTTTTATCAGCACTAATATCTAATTTATGGAAATAACCATCACTATTTATATATGCAAAATATAAGTTAGCACTCTCAGAATTGCTGAAACTGCACTTACCTCCATAAGTGAAGATGATATCAAGTTCTTTCATTATCCGTCGAGCTGCTTCCTCGAGGTCACAGGTTTGAACACCTTGTTCGAGGAAATGCATGCTATTGTTCTCGAGATATGAGACTTTACCAAGTATGTTCATAACATTGTTTATTTCCAAACTAAGCGCTGGAACCTTTAGTTAATGAAGTTGTTCCATTATGGGCATCAGTTTAGTAGGAGCACGATAATTATAGTAGTCTTTGCATAATTGATAAAGATCATAATAAGTGAACACTCGGGGTTCACCGGTTTTTTGCAATTTTAGCTGTGCTATATTGCACATCGGAATATCGGATTCCGCGAGTTTAATCAATTCGCGCACATTTCCTTCTCTAACTGCACACACAGGTTTAACTAGGCCTTTCACCTTGGAGCTGGTTGCAATTGCAGGAGGGCTGGCGGCTCTGGCACTCGGTGGGGCAGTCGTCGGGCTGGCGGTTCGAGTCTGGCTAACACTCGGCGCGGCAGTCGTCGGGCTGGCGGTTCGGTTCTGGCACTCCATTCTGTCCTCGTGGGAATCCTCCTTCGGGGTCTCAGCTGGGCTCAGGTCCGCAACATCATGATTTCCCGGGTAGCTTCTTAATTCCTGTTGATTCAATTGTTTGTAGGATAAAGCATTCCCACAAACTTGGTGATCAATATCTTTGGAGTTGGTAATATCCAGTTTTAATTTAGCAGGTGTGAGAATATTATTTGAATATCTCACATTTGGTGTAACATTTTCTGCTTCCCCACAGGGGCTAGCAATGTTCGGGGACCGGTCCCTCGACGGCAACTTCCGTTGGGTCAAGCCGGGTGGCTCTCTCTCCGATGCGGGGGTGGAAATTTTTCTTCCTAGCGTAACGGAGCGAAAAAGGATGCGTCTGTTTCGATCAACGTCAGAACAGCTTCTCTCCCATTGATAGGACAAGCAGCAGCAGTAATGATTTGAATATGCTTTAACTGTTCTTCGATATCTTTAAGATCAGAGATGGCGTTGATCTTGCTGAAGAAGCTGGTGTAATTAAAATCCAAGTAGAAAGGTATTAGATGGGCAATACCTTTGTGAGAAAACTCAGCAGGGAGTCTCTCGTCATTTGACTTGTTGTCAGTAACTACAGGCGATTGATTGGGTTGGGAAACACCCTCTGTAGAATCAATAGATGACATCGTGAAAAAGTAGAGGGATCTCCTTGAACGGGGAGATCAAAAGAAAAGAGCTGACCGCTCAGGGACCCTGATCTAATTAACAGGGTGTGAGCAACTGGTCAAAAAAGAGAAACTTAAAATTACCAGAGTTCGCCCTCAGGGACCCAGGACTAAGTTAGCTAGGTGTGAGTAGCTTGACCGTACTAAGATTCTTTCTAAAACCATACTGCTCTTTATGTAATTTGTCAATGTATATAGCAATTCTATTATAGATAATTTTCTCAAATATTTTTCCAATAGAAGGTAGTAAACTAATTGGTCTATAACTGCTTGGCATTACAGGGTCCTTGTGGGGTTTTTGGAATAAGATTATGTTTGCTTCTTTCCATTTGGCTGAGAAGTATAGCGTGTTGAGACAATTATTAAAAATAATGACTAAATACAGAATAAAATTTAGAGGAAGATTCTTTATCATTTTATTATTAATTCCATCGTTGCCAGGTGCTTTTTTGTTTTGTAGGTGTTTAATAACTTTAGTGACTTCATTGATGTTGGTAGGTGAGAGGTCTTCATCATCTTGATAATTGTTGAGTTTTTTCCTAATTTCACTTTTAATTTTATTTTCAATATCTTCATGGTTGTCAATAGAATTTTCCGTAAATTGTCGTTCCATAGCATCAGCAAATGCTTCCGCTTTTTCTTTATCGGTATAAACTAAACCTCTTTCACCATGAATGGGTCTGCTAGATTGCACTTTAATTTTGAATTTTTTACAGAGTTTCCAAACTGCATCTCTATCTTCTGTAAGGGAGTTGAGTTTTTCTTCCCACTTGGAATTTTTATGATTGGCGCAGGCTTCACGAATTTCTCTTTGCAGTTGATTGACAATGGTTTTTATGTGAGGGTCAAGCGTTTTTCTATAGAGCTTTCTCATCTTGTTCTTGTGTTTAATTTTTTCATTAATTTCGCGTGGTAAGATAAGGTGATTTTCTTTAAAAGTTGCATCTTCAGAGGATTCATGATAGACATTCATAATGGTCTGTGTAACAGTATTGACCTGATTATTTATTTCCATAGAACTGTTAGTTTCTAGGATGGCTAAGTTTTTCTTGATTAAGATATTTTTGAATAAATTCCAGTTAGTTTTCTTAATTATTTTTTGATGGAGGTTGAGTTGCAGGCCAACAGAGAAAATGGTGGGCAGGTGATCTGAGGAGAGATCATTAATAACATCCGCAGCAAGAGCAAGGTTAGAGTTGGTGATGGCAATGTCCAGAATGTCAGGTCTTTGAAGAGTGAAAACGGGGAAATATGTAGGTTCGGTGGGTGCGATTACTCTCAAGTGATATTTAACTAGAAGAGGAAGAAGCTTCTTGCCATTAAAGTTTGTGATTCTGCAATTCCAGTTTTGGGATTTTGAGTTCAAGTCTCCAAGCACTATGGTGTCAAAGTTAGGAGGGAAGAGGTGATTGATGTCGGCTTCAGTAATGGTTCTGTTGGGGGGATTATATAAGCCGGTGATTTTAATCTTCTTATTGTTGAATGGGCATATAATTACAGAGATTTCTTCATAACCGTTATCGTTTTTAGAGCTGTAAAGAGAGGAGGAGATGGTGTTCTTAACAAGCAGCATAACTCCTCCCCCTTTGTAGGCAGTTCTATTGGTGAGGTAGGTAGAATAATTTGCTAACTTGAAAGTTCGAGAACCGTTGAAGTGCGTTTCAGTGACAGATATCAATGTCATGGTCAATAATAAAATTAATAAGTTCATTAGTTTTAACATGAAGATTATTCGCTTTCCAATTGCAGACTTGAAGAATTTTGCTTTGAGTGGAACTACACATGTTGATCCATTGGAGTTTGACATATATTTTGCTGGTGAATGGGAGCAACTTGATTTAGGATACCTGAGTTTTTAATATAATCGACGAAAGTCTTTAATTGCTGGAGAATGTCCTTGGCTTCGGTAAGGGTGTCTTTAGCAGCTGCCTGTGCATAGGATTTATTTTCGACGACGACATTTTTAATGATTTTAACACTGTTTTTGTTATCTTGCTTTAATTTAGATTCTGCAAATATTTTACATCCTCTGAAGTTAGCAGGGTGGTCTCCACCACAGTTGGCGCATTTAGTAGGAATGTCTCTAGGTTTTTTACATTCTGAAGAGATATGCTCCTCACCACATTTGACACACCTGGGTGTGTGTTTACACATTTGCTGGGCATGATGAAGCATTTGGCACCTAAAGCATTGTGTAGGTCCATTTCTATTTTTGTATGCTTCAACTCTGATTGTACAGTTGTTGAGGTACTTCAAGTTATAGATTTCTTTAGATTTAGTAGTTTTCGGTAAGATGATAATGAACATGGGAAGTTTATGTGCAACTCCATTATTTCTGCTAGTCATTTGAGTGATATTAGAAACAACAAAACCATTATTAATAAGTTCGTCCGTTATTTCATCAATCGGAGTATCTGCAGGGAGATCTCTTATTACAATATTTAGGGGTTTGTCTTCATTCAGGAGGTAGGTGTGGTAACCAATTTGGAGAGTTTCAAGAATTTTTAAGGCACTTTTGTGTGTCATGGCGTCAGGAACTTTAATTTTAATTTCATGTGTAGAACATTTAGCGTGGTAATTAGATAAGTTAGCATTTTTGAAGTTTTCGTTGATGGTTTTCCAACTGCATTTAGAGTCTTTAATTATAATGGGTGGTATCTTGTTACCAGGTTTGACCAGCCTACCAGGAGGTGTGGCATCAACAGGATTGTCATCTGAAATAGCGTTATTAGTTGAAGTAGAATGTTTGTTGGTAACGATCTTTTTGTTGACTTGTTCAGATACATTTTCTTCACGTATTCCTTTAGGATTTTTGGTGCTGGGACTAGGAGAAACTTCCAGCGCAGCAAACTTGTTGGTAACTTCTACGTTATAGTAGGAGGCGGGGCTAGTGGAGGGCTGGGCCATATCAAGATCAATAGAAATAGTAGCATTTTCATTCTTCTTGCTGGATTTTTCAGGTTGAATAACCGTAGAAAATTTATTGCACATATCGTTGACACGTAGTTTTTCTTCAGGTGAAAATTCGTAAGACGTCCTGATAGTATTAAGAATGGAAGCAACTTCATTAAATCTCTCGAAGAGTTGTTCAATCATGAGAATTTGAGTTGATCGAATGATACCAGTATTTGTATCCATATTCTTATCCATGTCGAAAGGGGAGTAAGGGAACTTCCCTAGCCAGGGAAGACAGAAGAAAAAGTCGTCCTCTCAGGGACTCTGAAACAGAGTGTGAGAACCTGGTCTAGAATCAAGGAAAGAAAACCAGAATTCGACCTCAGTGACCCAGAACTCTGTTAGCTAGGTGTGAGGAGTCCTTATCTATGGAAAAAAACTAGGCTGTAGCACCAATAGCTACAAGAGAAAAAAGCTTGACAATGAAAAAAGATGGACCGTCTTGAGAGAAATCCCCCCCTCAGGGGGTTTACCTTCTTTAGGTAAACACGGATGTCACAATCCCGAGGTACCCCAGTGATCTGTCCTCTTCTTTCTCTTCTTTTCTACTCTACTCTTTTGTCTTCTCCCTCAGTGTGGTTGCCTCGCAAGAGGTTGAGGGCTCCCCTTGAGTAGCTTTCGCCGCTCTGTTGCTATTAGCTACTCTTGAGGACTAAATCACCCACGTGTTTGCCGTGCGTGGAGACCCGTGTCCCTGGAAAGGAGGGTCCTGGTAATTGAGGCCCTCAGAGACCAACACATTGCTTTGGCCTCTGCTTCAGGTAAACGGGAGGTGTGTTGTGGTCCTCAGCACATCAATCGGCTTTATGGATCAAGCGATCGGTGCATCTACTGGGTGACTCGTTAAGGGCGGAGACCACTTCAGGGATGTACTGTGAGCGTATAGGACCTGGCTAGCACTGGTGCAGCTGGTCTGCATCAACTTGTTGGACTCGGTGGTGGGTGGTGCGGTCAGGTCCCGAAATTTTATCAAATCATTAATGGAGAACAAAAATTTTTCTTCTCTCCCACGGGAGCACCATTTTCAAAATAAAGAAAATAAATTTTTTGTAATCAAAAGAAAGGAGGGTTCTTTCGAACAAGTGTCCCCCTTTCTGATACAAAAAGGAATATCGGGATTTATCGGAGAAGTGAGAGATGTCCGCAAGCTAAGGTCAGGTGACTTATTGGTAGAGGCTGCAAATTCTACACAAGCAACTACGCTGTGTAACATGAAGCATTAGCTAATATTGAGGTCACTGTTTCACCTCATGGAAACTTGAACTTTTCACAAGGTGTAGTTTCCGCGAGAGATTTGTTGAACACGCCGGCAGAAGAAATTCTAGAAAACTTGCAGAGTCAGAAGGTCTGTGCAGTTAAACGCATTACTGTCAGAAGAGATGATAAGATCATAGATACTAAACATCTGATTCTGACATTTGCGACTCCAGACCTTCCGAACAATATCAAAGCTGCCTATATGAATTTACCTGTCCGGCCGTATATACCAAATCCCTTGCGTTGTTTTCAGTTCCAACATTTTGGTCTCTCGAGAAATGCATGCAGAGGCAAACTGACTTGCGCTCGTTGCGCAGCAGTTGGCCATGATAGTTTCAACTGCACTGCAAAGGAGGCATGTGTTAACTGCCATGGTAACCATCCCTCTTATTCTCGTAGTTCTCCTCAATGGGTACCCGAAAAAGAAATTACAACCTACGAAGATTTTTCTTTCGAGGAGTCGATTGAGGACCAGCCATCTAGCTCCGGGGGAGGAGCTTTTCTATTTAAATCATAACTTCCTTTATTAGTTGGAACTGCCATGGTTTGCGTTCCCATCATGATGACATCAAGTCTATAATTTCAGTCTACAACCCCGCATGTATTGCACTTCAGGAAACATTCCTGAAGTCCAGCAATAACTTTTCCATGCGTGGGTTTAAAAGCTTCCGAAAAGACTGTGGTGCTAATGGTACAGTGTCTGGAGGTGTTTGCATAATAACATCCAATAATTTCCTCAGCACTGTGCATCTATTAAATACTACTCTACAGGCTGTAGCTGTAAGAATACATATTTCATGCTTAATTACAGTCTGTAGTTTATATTTACCACCACATGATGTCATCCGCCAAGAGGAACTAGATGAATTAGTTGATCAGCTGCCGATACCATTCCTATTGTTAGGTGATTTCAACGGCCATAATTCCTTGTGGGGAAGTGATGATATTAATTCTCGTGGTCGTCAGATAGAGCAATTTATTTCTGATAATAGTCTCTGTCTGATGAATACCGACGAAAAGACATATTTCCATGTACCCACAAGAACGTTTCATTCTCTCGATCTAGCCATCTGTTCTCCATCTCTTCTGCCATTGTTAAATCTAATAGTAGGAAATGATCTGCATAACAGCGATCATTTTCCTCTCGTCATCTCCCAGACTGGAGGTAGTAGTGTAAGACAACGCTTACCTACTTACTACTACTACGTGTACAGTCGGGCAGATTGGACGTTATTTACACAGTTGGCAGTTGTTGATAACGAAATGGTTATGATCGATGATATTGATAATGCCGTATCTAAAGTCACTGAAACAATTATAAATGCAGCTGAGGCATCAATACCAAAAAGTTCCTCTTTACCACACCGGCGTTGCAAACCATGGTGGAATGATGAATGTAAACAAACTTATAAAAAACAAAGGAGAATATGGGGGTTATTTCGGAGGTACCCCACAACGGAGAATCTTATCGCCTTTAAGAGAGCAAAAGCACTAGCTCGCAGAGCTCGTCGTCGAAGTCAGAAGGAATCCTGTTCCTGCTATGTATCTTCAATAACATCTTCAACTTCCAGTAAGCAGTTGTGGAGAAGGGTGAAAGCAGCCAATGGAATTTATAGCGAATTTTCTATTCCTATTTTAAAATCCGGAGCTGCTATATACTCTTCTCCTACGGATATTGCTAACGTCCTTGGTGAAGCATTTGCTAACGTCTCAAGCTCGAACTCTTATAGTCCTTCGTTCTTGAGGACTAAGAGTCGTGCTGAGCGAGTACCAATTCGCTTCAACCATCGACAAACTTTACCGTACAACTGCGAATTTGGAATGTTTGAATTGAAGAAAGCTTTACAGCAGGCCAAAAACACCAGTCCAGGACCTGATGGAATCAGTTATCTCATGCTTCAACATTTGAGTCCAGACTCCCTGTTGAACTTACTTTACCTGTTCAATAGGATCTGGACGGAAAATGAATTTCCATCTCTATGGCAAGAAGCAATAGTGATTCCTGTCCTAAAGGCTGGTAAGGATCCTTCAGATCCTTCAAATTATCGACCAATTGCTCTGACGAGTTGCTTATGTAAGACTCTTGAACGTATGGTCAACGCCCGTCTCGTATATGTCTTAGAAAAAAATAAATGTATACATATTAATCAGAGTGGCTTCCGTAAAGGGAGATCCACTCTTGATAATATCACATATTTGGAGACCCAAATCCGCAATGCTTTTGTGCGGAGAAACCATCTGGTCTCCATTTTCTTTGACATCGAGAAGGCATACGACCGTACATGGCGATATGGAATTCTCCGTACATTATATGATTTTGGCTTTCGGGGTAATCTGCCGATATTTCTACAGAATTTTTTATGCTCCCGTGGTTTCAAAGTACGTATTGGAAGTTATACGTCCAATACTTTTACACAATCTGAGGGTGTTCCTCAGGGCTCTATTTTAAGCGTCACACTTTTTAGCCTCTTCATCAGTAACATTCTTCATCAACTTCCATCATCAGTAAATGGTACTTTGTTTGTTGACGACCTGCAAATATCATGTGAGGGGTCCAATATGCGAATAATTGAGAGACAACTGCAAACAGCAGTTAATAAACTTGCTGCATGTTGTGCTGAGAATGGCCATACCTTATCACCAAGCAAGAGTAAATGTGTCCACTTCTGCAGAAAGACTAGCCTGCATAATGATCCAACTATTTATATCAACAACACTCCAATACAAGTAGTCAATGAAATAAAATTCTTGGGTATTATCTTTGACCGAAAATTAACCTTTCTTCCGCATATTTTACATTTGCGGAAGAAGTGTGAGCGATCTCTTAATATCCTCAAGGTGTTATCAAATACATCTTGGGGTGCAGATCGCACATCACTACTTCGAATTTATCAGTCATTGATTCTATCCCGCATTGACTACGGATGTGTTGTTTACGGATCAGCTAGATCTTCTGTTTTACGAAGACTGGACACAGTTCATCACTCTGCTTTGAGGATATGTTCTGGGGCATTCCGCACATCACCCGTCCAGAGTCTATACGTTGTATGCCATCAACTACCGTTGGACCTGACACGAATGCAGCAAACTCTCAATTATTATGCAAAAATTACTCAATTATTACTTTTGCTCAATTTAGAAAATCGGACACAACACCTATTGTTTTTCAACAGCTATATTGTTCTCATCGCTGTCAGAACCAATCTTACAAACCTGTATTCACGGATGGATCTAAGACCTCAGGACATGTCGGCTGTGGAATTTTTATCAATAACATGACTTATAGCTACAGCCTACATTCGTCCTGCTCCATCTTTACTGCTGAAGCCACAGCTATTTATTATGCGCTTCAGCATGTGAATACAGATGATTATCTTCAATACTGTATCTATACTGACAGCATGAGTATTTTAGAGGCTTTGAAAAACAATAGCGTTACATGTCATCCAGTTGTGTCCAGAATTTTTAAAGTATTAGATTCCCTGGCTGGCAAGGGAAAAGAAATTGTATTTTGTTGGATACCAAGCCACATGGGTCTTGATGGAAACGAGAGAGCGGATGCAGCTGCAAAGGCTGCTGAAGATCCAATTTTACCATCGGTTCCGCTCTCAGATGTGAGAAAGGGTATAAAAAGATTTATATATGGTCTTCGGCAGGAATCTTGGAACTTGCAGGTCGGAAACAAACTCCATAGCATTTTCTCATCCCTCACCTCATTATCAGTTTTACCGTTACGAAGTGCTGATGTCCGTTTGACTCGCCTTCGTATCGGACACACACGTTTCACACACAGACACTTATTTCTAAGTGAGTTGAGTCCATGGTGTGAAACGTGTGATGAACCCTACACAGTATATCATATTTTAATTTCATGTCAAGATTTTAACCATTTACGTTTACACTATTTTAAAACTGATATTTTAACTTTATTGGATATATTGGGAGATCCACCCCATAGAAACCTATTTGCATTTTTGAGAACTATAGGTTTCTTAAATTTTATTTAAATATATATTATGAATTTTAAAGTATAAATATATTTAATTATTATTTGCTTTTTATATTTCATAAAAAGATTTTAAAATTATATTTACACTGAATTTTGTTTTTTAAAATTTTAATGTTGTTTGGGTTTTTTGAAAAAAAAAGAGTAAATAAAATAAAGTAAATCAACAATAATTTTAGACTTGGCGCAGCTTGTCCTCTTTGGACCTTGCGCCAGAAAACCCAACCAACCAACCAATCCTCTATACCACACAGGCGTTGCAAACCTTGGTGGAATAATGAATGTCAAAACACCTATAAGAAACAGAGGAAGTCATGGGGGTTATTTAGAAGATACCCCACAACGGAGAATCTTATCGCCTTTAAGAGAGCAAAAGCATTAGCTCGCAGAGCTCGTCGTCGAAGTCAGAAGGAATCCTGGTCTCGCTATGTATACTCAATTACTTCTTCCACATCTAGTAAACAGTTGTGGAGAAGAGTGAAAGCAGCCAATGGAATATATAGAGAATTTTCTATTCTTATTTTGAAATCCGGAGCTGCTATATACTCTTCTCCTAAGGACATCGCTAACGTCCTTGATGAAACCTTTGCTAGCGTCTCAAGCAACGACTCTTATAGTCCTTCGTTCTTAAGGACAAAGAGTCGTGCTGAGCGAACACAAATTCGTTTCAACCTTGGACAAGCTTTGCCTTATAACTGTGAGTTTTGGATGTTGGAATTGAAGAGAAGCATTACAGCAGGCCAATAATACCAGTCCAGGACCTGATGGAATCAGCTATGAAATGCTTCGTCATTTAAGTCCAGATTCTCTATTGAACTTATTGTTATTGTTCAATAGGATCTGGACTGAAAGCGAATTTCCATCACTTTGGAGTGAAGCTATAGTGATTCCCATCCTTAAGGCTGGTAAGGATCCTTCTATTCCTTCACACTACCGACCAATAGCTCTGACGAGTTGCTTTTGTAAGACTCTCGAACGTATGGTCAATGCCCGTCTCGTATATGTCCTAGAAACAAATAAAAATATTCATATCAATCAGAGTGGCTTCCGTAAAGGAAGATCCACTCTTGATAATATTACTTACTTGGAAACCCAAATCCGCAACGCCTTTGTGCGGAGGAACCATCTGGTTTCCATTTTCTTTGACATCGAGAAGGCATATGACCGTACATGGCGATACGGAATTCTCCGTGCATTATATGATTTTGGCTTTAGGGGTAATCTTCCGATATTCCTAAAAAATTTTCTACGCTCCCGTTTTTTTAAAGTACGTATTGGAACAGCTTTTTCCAATACTTTTATTCAAGCCGAGGGTGTACCCCAAGGCTCTATTTTAAGTGTCACACTTTTTAACCTTTACATCAGTTGCATCCTACATCAAATCTCACCTCCTGTTTATGGCACGCTATATGTTGATGACCTGCAAATATCATGTGAGGGTTCTAACATGCGTTTAATTGAGAGACAACTACAAACAACTGTCAACAAACTTGCTGCATGGTGTGCTGAGAATGGCCACACGCTGTCTCCTAGCAAGAGTAATTGTGTCCATTTCTGCAAGAAGACTAGCCTACATAATGATCCTACTATCTATATAAATAATACACCTATCCCTGTTGTCAACGAGATAAAATTTCTGGGTATAACATTTGACCGAAAGTTAAATTTTCTTCCGCATGTTCTTCATTTGCGGAAGAAGTGCGAGCGATCGCTTAATATCCTCAAGGTGCTTTCTAATACATCTTGGGGTGCTGATCGCACGGCACTACTTCGTGTCTACCAATCAATAATTTTATCTCGTGTGGACTATGGATGTGTTGTGTATGGATCTGCTAGGTCTTCTGTTCTACGCAGACTGGATACAATACATCACTCTGCTTTGAGAATATGCTCAGGCGCATTCCGCACATCACCCGTCCAGAGTCTATATGCAATCGGCGAACAACTGCCTTTAGACCTGAGACGAATGCAGCTGTCTCTCAATTATTATGCAAAAATCATGTCTGACCCTCATCATCCACTACGTTCCATAACTGCTACTCCTGCATTAATAAGACTGTATGACGCACGTTCATACAGCATTCCACCTTTTCTCACTCGGACAAAGTCCAACTTATTATATTCAGACCTATGTGATGTCCTTTTTGACAAGACGGACCTTCTACACCCACCTTGGTATGATCCACAGATTAAAATCATTAATGCTTTTGCTCGTTATAGAAAATCAGACACAACAACTACTGTCTTCCAGCAGCTATATGCCTCACATCGCTGTCAGTATACCACGTATACACCGGTTTTCACCGATGGATCAAAATCTGCAGGACATGTTGGTTGTGCTGTAGTTATTGAGAACAAAACACTTAGCTACAGCCTCCATCCATCCTGTTCCATCTTCTCTGCTGAAGCAAGTGCTATTTACCAAGCTCTTCAGCAGATGAATACATGTGATAGTGCTAAGTACTGTGTGTACACTGACAGTTTGAGTGTGTTGGAAGCTTTGCGGAACAGTAGTTTCGACTGTCATCCTATTGTGTCTAGAATTTTCCGAGCATTAGATTTCCTTGCTGGCAAGGCATATGACATTATTTTCTGCTGGATCCCAAGTCATGTAGGTCTCGATGGTAATGAAAGGGCTGATGCAGCTGCTAAATCTGCATCTGGCCCGTGTCTTCCATCAGTTCCTTTGTCTGACGTGAGAAAAAATGTTAAAATATTAACCCATTCTCTTTGGCAGGAGTCATGGAACATGCAGGTCAGTAATTAATTGCATGCCATATTTCCATACATCACCTCGTTAACAATTTTACCGATACGAAGTGCTGATGTAAGATTAACCCGCCTTCGTATCGGACACACACGTTTCACACATAGACATTTGTTTCTAAACGAATTAAATCCTTGGTGTGAAACGTGTGATGAACCATTCACTGTTTATCATATTTTAATTTCATGCTCATATTTTAACCAATATCGTTTACTCTTTTTTAATTGTGATATTTTAAACTTATTTGATTTGCTGGGGGAACCACCCCACAGGAACCTATTTGCCTTTTTGAGGGCAATAGGTTTTTTATATTATATTTAATTTGCACTTTTAAATTTTAAATGTATGTATAATTTGTTTTTCCATTTATATTTTATAATTGGATTTTAATATGATATATATACACTAATTTTTGTTTTTTAGAATTTTAATGTTGCTTGGGTTTTCAAAAAAGTAAATAAATTAATAAATAAAATAAAATAAAAGAATAAATTTAAAAAAAATTAATATCTTATTCAAAACTTATTTCCTGGCGCAGCATGTCCGATTTCGGACCTTGCGCCATAAAACCCAACCAACCAACCAACCAACCTGGGGAGTGCTCATCGACAAAAAGACGAAACTCATCTACCCTCTTTCTCAACCCGCAAGCGTTCCAAGAGCAAACTAACAGATCAGATTTCGTGGCAGACATATTAATGTTTTGGGGTTTCCTGGAAGTACGCCGCTAGGGCGAAGAATTTATCTGTTTTGGATGTATTTGATTGCAATTCGTTTAGTAGATTTTTGATGTTAATTCCATCAAATATGGCTTTAATTTCATTCATAACTTGACCTAATTCAGAGAATTCAGCCCCTCAGGGGGTTTACCTTCTTTAGGTAAACACGGGTGTCACAATCCCGAGGTACCCCAGTGATCTGTCCTCTTCTTTCTTTTCTTCTCTCCTCTACTCTTCTGCTTTTTCTTCCTCTTCTCCCTCAGTGTGGTTGCCTCGCAAGAGGTTGAGGGCTCCCCTTGAGTAGCTTTCGCCGCTCTGTTGCTATTAGCTACTCTTGGGGACTAAATCACCCACGTGTTTGCCGTGCGTGGAGACCCGTGTCCCTGGAAAGGAGGGTCCTGGTAATTGAGGCCCCCAGAGACCAACACATTACTTTGGCCTCTGCTTCAGGTAAACGGGAGGTGTGTTGTGGTCCTCAGCACATCAATCGGCTTTATGGATCAAGCGATCGGTACATCTACTGGGTGACTCGTTAAGGGTGGAGGCCACTTCAGGGATGTACTGTGAGCGTATAGGACCTGACTAGCACTGGTGCAGCTGGTCTGCATCCCCTTGTTGGACTCGGTGGTGGGTGGTGCGGTCAGGTCCCGAAATTTTATATTTATACCTAATGGAGAATAAAAATTTCACTTTTCTCCCTCGGGAGCAGCAATTGGAAAACTTAAAACCGAAGTTTTTTGTAATTAAAAGGAGGGAGGGCAATTTTACAACTGTGTCTCCTTTCCTAATTGAAAAAGGATTATCGGGAATAGTTGGGGAAGTCAGAAAAGTTCAAAAGATGCGCTCGGGTGACTTGCTTGTAGAGGCTGCATCCGAATCTCAAGCAGCTATTCTGGCCAGTATGAAATCATTGGCAAACTTAGAAGTGACTGTCTCGCCTCATGGTAACCTTAATTTCTCTTGTGGTGTTATCTCGGCAAGGGATTTACTATATTCGCCGACGGAGGAGATTCTGGATAATTTACAGAATCAGAAGGTCTGTGGCGTAAGACGCATCACAGTCAGACGGGATGGCAAAGTAATTGATACTAAGCACCTAGTTCTGACTTTTGCGACGCCAGACCTTCCGCAGTATGTAAAAGCTGCGTATATGAATTTACCCGTCAGGCCTTATATACCAAATCCCTTGCGATGTTTCCAATGTCAGCGCTTTGGACACTCGAGAAACGCCTGCAGAGGCAAACTCACCTGCGCTCGATGCGCGGTGGTTGGCCACGATAGCTCGAACTGCACGGCAAAGGAGGCATGTGTCAACTGTCATGGTGACCACCCCTCCTATTCTCGAAGTTGTCCTCAGTATATGTTGGAAAAAGAGATAGCCACAATTAAGGTTAACAATAAATGTTCCTATCCTGAGGCAAGACGATTGGTCACTTTGCGTACTCCACAGCCAGGAGTCAGTTATGCCACTGCTGCCAGAAAAGTCACCAAATCGAGCAGCACACAAACTGAAATCTTTTCTGTTTCCCCAGTTAGATTACCCCAAACATCAGAAAAGCCAAAATTTAAGAAAACTCCTGTATTTACTAGAAAAGCTCCTTTCGCTAAATCAAAAGCAGAGAAAGCTTTGAAATTAAAAAAAGCTAAAAAACCTTCCATCTCCACCCATAATGCTTTCTCTTGCTTGGAGACTGAAGCGGCTTCTTTACTTCCCTCGGACGATGATACATCGCTCGAGGATATGACAGAAGACCCGCCTTCCAGCTCCGTGAAAGGAGCTCTACAATTTAAAAAATAACTTCCTTTATTTCTTGGAACTGCCATGGTTTGCGATCACATCTTGATGACATTAAGTCTCTTATAACAACTTATAACCCCGCATGCGTTGCACTTCAGGAGACATTCCTGAAGACTTCCAACATTATTGCTGTGCGAGGGTTTAAATGCTTTAGAAGAGACTGTGGTGATGATGGTGCAGTGTCTGGTGGTGTTTGTATTTTCACATCAAATAATTTCCCCAGCACTGTCCATCCACTAAATACTACTCTACAGGCTGTAGCTGTTAAAATTCACACTACATGTATGATTACAGTCTGTAGTTTATATTTACCACCACATAATGTCATCCGCCAAGAGGAACTTGACGCATTAGTTGATCAGCTGCCTACACCATTTTTGTTACTCGGTGATTTTAACGGACATAATTCTTTGTGGGGAAGTGATGATATCAATTCTCGCGGTCGACAGATAGAACAGTTTATTTCTGATAACTGTTTCTGTCTGCTTAATACCGACGAGAAGACGTATTTCCATATACCCACAAGAACGTTTCATTGCCTCGATTTAGCCATTTGTTCTCCATCTATTCTGCCATTGTTAAATCTAACAGTAGGAAATGATCTGCACAACAGCGATCATTTTCCTCTCGTCATCTCCCAGACTGGAGGTAGTAGTGTAAGACAACGCTTACCTACTTACGTGTACAGTCGGGCAGATTGGACGTTATTTACACAATTGGCAGTTATTGATGATGAAATGGTTTCAATCGAGGACATTGATATTGCTGTATATAAAGTCACCGAAACAATTAAGAATGCAGCTGATACATCAATTCCTAAGAGTTCCTCTATACCACATAGGCGTAGCAAACCTTGGTGGAATAAAGAATGCCAAGAAACATTTAAAAAACAAAGGAAGTTATGGGGGTTATTTAGGAGGTACCCCACAACGGAGAATCTTGTCGCCTTCAAGAGAGCAAGAGCCCAAGCTCGCAGAGCTCGTCGTCGAAGTCAAAAGGAATCTTGGTCTCGCTATGTATCTTCAATTACATCTTCCACATCCAGTAAACAGTTGTGGAGAAGAGTGAAAGCAGCCAATGGAATGTATAGGGAATTTTCTATTCCTATTTTAAAATCCGGAGCTGCTATATACTCTTCTCCTAAAGACATTGCTAATACCCTTGGTGAAACCTTTGCAACCGTCTCCAGCAACGACTCTTACAGTCCTTCGTTTTTAAGGGCTAAGAGTCGCGCTGAACGAACACCAATTCGTTTCAACCATGGTGAAGCCTTGCCTTACAACTCTGAATTTCGGATGTTGGAATTGAAGAGAGCATTACAGCGGGCCAATAATACCAGTCCAGGACCTGATGGAATCAGCTATGAAATGCTTCGAAATCTAAGTCCAGACTCCCTGTTGAACATATTACTTTTGTTCAATAGGATCTGGAATGAAAAGAAATTCCCATCAGCTTGGAATGAAGCGATAGTGATTCCGGTTCTTAAGGCTGGTAAAGATCCTTCAGATCCTTTAAATTATCGACCAATTGCTCTGACGAGTTGCTTCTGTAAGACTCTCGAACGTATGGTCAACGCCCGTCTCGTATATGTCTTAGAAAAAAATAAATATATACATATAAATCAGAGTGGCTTCCGTAAAGGGAGATCCACTCTTGATAATATCACATATTTGGAGACCCAAATCCGCAATGCTTTTGTGCGGAGAAACCATCTGGTCTCCATTTTCTTTGACATCGAGAAGGCATACGACCGTACATGGCGATATGGAATTCTCCGTTCATTATATAATTTTGGCTTTCGGGGTAATCTTCCGATATTCCTACAGAATTTTTTAAGCTCCCGTGTTTTTAAAGTTCGTATTGGAACTGTATTTTCCAATACTTTTATTCAAGCTGAGGGTGTTCCCCAAGGCTCCATTTTAAGTGTCACTATTTTTAACTTATTCATCAATAGCATCTTACATCAATTACCACCATCAATAAATGGTACACTCTATGTTGACGACCTGCAAATATCATGTCAGGGTTCGAATATGCGGTTAATTGAGAGACAACTGCAGACAGCAGTTAACAAGCTTGCTGCATGGTGTGCTGAGAATGGCCATACTTTATCTCCTAGCAAGAGTAGATGTGTCCACTTCTGTAAAAAGACTAGCCTTCATAATGATCCAGTTATTAAAATCAACAACATCCCAATACAAGTAGTCAATGAAATAAAATTTTTGGGAATTATCTTTGACAAAAAATTATCCTTTCTTCCGCATGTTTTATATTTGCGGAAGAAGTGTGAGCGATCGCTTAATATCCTCAAGGTGTTGTCAAATACATCTTGGGGTGCAGATCGCACATCACTACTTCGCATTTATCAGTCATTGATTTTATCCCGCATTGACTACGGAAGTGTTGTTTATAGATCGGCTAGATCTTCTATTTTACGAAGACTGGACACAGTTCATCACTCTGCTTTGAGGATATGCTCTGGGGCATTCCGCACATCACCCGTCCAGAGTCTGTACGCTGTTTGTGAACAACTACCCTTAGACCTGAGACGAATGCAGCAATCTCTCAATTATTACGCAAAAATTATGTCGACCCCACGTCACCCATTACGTTCCATGGTTCCTAATGCCTCTCTTAAAAGACTGTTTGATGCTCGACCAATGAGCATCCCACCTTTTCTCACAAGAGCCAAATCATATTTGTGGCTCACAGACCTATGTGATGTTCGGATAGAGGCAACTAATACTTTTGCTCATCCACCTTGGTATGATCCAACCATCAATTTAAATAACTCTTTTGCTCAGTTTCCAAAATCAGACACAACACCTATTGTTTTTCAAATGCTATATTCCTCCCATCGCTGTCAGTATCAATCTTACACACCTGTATTCACAGATGGTTCAAAAACAGCAGGACATGTGGGCTGTGGAATTGTTATAAATAACACAGTTTTTAGCTACAGTCTACATTCGTCCTGCTCTATCTTTACCGCTGAAGCCACAGCTATCTCTTATGCGCTTCAGCATGTGAATACAGAAGATCATCGTCAATTTTGTATATATACTGACAGCATGAGTGTTATGGAAGCATTGAGAAACAATAGTTTTACTTGCCATCCTGTTGTGTCAAAGATTTTTCGAGCATTAGATTCCCTTGCTGGCAAGGGATATGATATTATTTTTTGTTGGATACCAAGTCACGTAGGTCTTGATGGAAATGAGAGAGCGGATGCAGCTGCAAAGGCTGCATCAGACCCGATTATACCATCGGTTCCTCTCTCTGATGTGAGAAAGGGTATAAAAAGTTTTATTAATGGTCTTTGGCAGGAATCGTGGAGCTTGCAGGTCGGCAACAAAATGCATACTATCTTCTCATCCCTCACCTCATTGTCAGTTTTACCGTTACGAAGTGCAGATGTTAGATTAACTCGCCTTCGTATCGGACACACACGTTTCACACACAAACATTTATTTTTAAATGAACTAAATCCATGGTGTGAGGCGTGTGATGAACCATTTTCTGTTTATCATATTTTAATATCATGTTCTACTTTTAACGTCTATCGTTTTAAATTTTTTAAAACAAACCTTTTAACTCTATTTGATTTGCTGGGGGAGCCACCCCACAAAAACCTATTTGCTTATTTGAGAGCAATAGGTTTTTTAAATTTTATATGATTTATATTTATGCATTTTAAGATTTTATATATATATGATTTATTTTATTTAATATATACATTTTAAGATAACTTATACACTAGTTTTTGTGTTTTAACATTTTAAAGTTGCTTGGGTTTAAATGTGTAGATATGAAAATAATAGGTAAAAAAAAATAATAAATAAAATAAAAATACTCCTACAAAACTTTATTCTTGGCGCAGCATGTCCATTTTGGACCTTGCGCCATAAAACCCAACCAACCAACCAACCAGAGAATTCAGAGCTGCTAACTGTGTTCTGCTGAGGTGCAGTAATTGTGGGCGGGGCTTGGGCTGTTGGTGGTTTTACAGCGTTAGCATATGAAAAATTTTCTCTGACATAGTTTGTCTGAATATTTGCTTGATTTTTGGTTATTCTTGGCTTTGGTTTAGGGAATTTCGGGCATCCTTTGTAACTAGCTGGGTGGCTGCCCTGGCAATTAGTGCATTTGGGGGTTGTCAATTTTTGTTGTGGGCAATTTCTTGTGCTGTGCTTTTCAGCACATTTAACACATCTTGGGCTCATGTGGCACATTTCAGCGTTGCGGTGGAACCTTTGACAGTTATAGCACTGCATAACTGTCTTAGGTCCCCTATAATTTTCGATGATGATGCCTGAAATGTGGCACAGATTCTCAATTTCAAAGATATTAGGAGCGTCCGGCGACGCAAACAAGGTACATAAGAATAGGGGCATTGGAGCTCCATTTTTTAGATTAGTCATTCTATTGACTCTGTTTATTTTAAATACTTTGTTAGTTAGTTCATTAACTATACTTTCCGTTGGTGTGTTAAGAGGGAGACTTCTAATTACGTACTTTCTTGGCTTCTCATTTTTGTTACGTAAGATGATGTACTCTATTTTTTCCTGCTCAAACAGAGCTGTCATTTCCCTATGTTCATCAGGAGTTATTACAAATATTTTCAGGTTTTCACCTGAAGTTTTTGCTTCAAAAGCGAATTTTATTTATTTATTATTTTTGATATTTTCGATGAATTTGATGTGGTTTTCACCATACTTAGCAATTATTGGTGGGATTTTTTCTGGGGGAGGGGCTTGTACTGAGGGACTTTCGTCAATCTGATCTGCTAGGCCTTGTTCGGTGCCTAGCCCAGCGAATATATTTTTGGTGACTACGGGGGCCGATGTGGCCTGCACGAGCGTAGCCTTCGCGGTTTTTTTGGGGAGGATGAAATCCGTCCCATGCTAGTTCGCTCTTTTCCTATTCGTTCCAGCAACATTAGCTGGTTTAAGATTACTTTTTGTTTTGGAGTTTAATCTATCATTATTTGTAACTATTACTGTTGGGGGGCAGAACAGAATCAGTATAGTTACCTGTACTGGTTGTCTTTAGCGTTTCTCTGAAGTTGGCACATCTACGTTCGAGTTCATCGATTAGGTATTGCTGTGGGTGCACTTCCTCGGTACATAGTCTTTGTCCTCTCAGTTCCATTAACCACTTTTCAGTATTTCTTAGTTCAGCTTCCATAATATTTAGTCGCTCCGGAGTGAGTTGTTCCATCATAGGTTTGGTTGTTCCAGTTTCCAGTGTCTTGGCCATGTCCATAGTCTAGTCCAATTAAAGTCCTAAAAAGTCCTTAGTAGCACTTAAAAGTGCTTTTTTTTCCCGGTGAAAAGTTGAAATTTGTTTGATTGCGTCCGCAGTATCTCACTAGATACGCTCTTATCCGCTACAAGGCTTAACTGCCAGTGGCGTCTCAGGTTTGCTTATCTCAGCACACTTCAGGAGCTTTAGCATGCAGGTCCTTCCCTCACGGCTGCTAGAGCCAGAATGCAGAAATGAATGAAGTCAGAAAATGCAGAAATGAATGATAAACACTAATCCTAATTGTGAAAGAAATCTAGAGCCTACAGCGGCGAAGCCGCTTTTACTCTTCCATCTGTAATAACTAATGACAGTAAAGAAAAGGAGATAGGTGGGAGGAGCCCCTGGGGTAGAGGAAAGGGTGAGAGGAGAAACTCGCGCTCTAATTGGCTGTGCATCTCAAGCCTCAAGTATTACTGCAATGCAGTAATGGAATGTTAGATAGTATAGAAATAATACAAAATACAATATAAAATAATTGAAAAATAATTCAAAGCAAATAAAATAAATGTCTGGGTTAAATAAGGAGAAAAATAGAATACAATAAGATACCATAACTATACAAAAGTAGATACAAACTATACAAAATGAATACAAAACATGGAATCTAGGACACTAAATAGAATATGATTCTGGGATAAAATGCAGCAAATATGATAGAATAATAGTAGAAATATATACAATAATTTTTGCAGGGATAACTATATACAGGTGATCAGTTCAGTCTTGCAGTTTTAAACTTCTTTGAAAGTAGAACATCACTGTTGTAGTGAGCTGATATGGGTCTATATTTGATGTCATCTTTGGGATTCTCACAGTTAAAAATAGTGTTGAAAGATGCAGTATCACATTTTTCAGCTTCATTGAAAAAGTTAATATTTAATTTTGAAATGTGTTGATGAAGTGTCTCTATTTTGAGGTCACGTCTAATGGCAGAATTTTTAAGATAGTATGGTGCACCTAGAATTTTTCTTAACATTTTATTTTGAAATTTATTAAGTTTTTCAATATTGCTCTTATTTATAGTACACCAGGCCGGTGAAGCATACGTTATTACTGGTCTGATGAGGCTGGTGATGATAAACACTAATCCTAATCCTAATCGTGAGGGAGAACCAGAGCCTACAGCGGCGAAGCCGCTTTTACTCTTTCATCTGTTATAGAGAAATGACAGTAAGAAAAGGAAATAAGTGGGAGGAGCCACTGGGGTAGAGGAAAGGTGAGGGGTTAAGCCTCGCGCTATAATTGGCTGTGCGTCTCAAGCCGATAGTAGTACTGCAAACGCAGTGATAGAATGAAATACAGTAAAGAATATATACAAAATACTAAGAAATACTACGAAATATGAATACTAATAAAAATAAAGAAAGAAATTCAAAATCTAGGTTATATAAGATAATTCTGGATAATATAAGTAAATAAGATTGAAAACATAGTAATGAAATAAAACTGTACAAATAGAAAATGCAAACTATATACATAAAACACAAAATTTGAAATCTAAGTCACTAATTGTGACATTTCTAGGGTAGTAGTGAGTAAAACATGAATAATATCAGCAAATTATGTACAAAAATAGTAGTGAAAGTCAGACTAAAGAGTTCATGGTGGTTTTGCAGTTTTACATTTCTTTGAAAGTATTGCATCACTATTAAAGTGTGCAGCAATGGGTCTGTATTTGTTGTCTTCAGGAGGATTTTCATAATTGAAAATATTGTTAAATGATGCTGTTTCGCAGTTTTCCGCTTCTTTATAGAAACTTATATTTAATTTGGAGATATGCTGGTGCAGTGTGTCAATTTTTAAGTCTTTCCTAATGGCTGAGTTTTTTACATAAAAGGGTGCACCTAAAATTTTTCTTAAGATTTTGTTCTGGAATTGATTTAGTTTTTTAATGTTGCTATTGTTGATTGAGCACCAGGCTGGTGAAGCATAAGTAATCACTGGTCTGATGAGGCTAGTATAAACGAGTTTTTCCAATTTATTACTCATGGAGCTATTAATTCCAACAATAGGTCTGATTTGCAGGTATGCTCCCATAGCTTTATCCAGTACTTTGTTAATGTGTTCGTTCCATCTTAAATTATGAGTTAAAGTTAAGCCCAGATAAGTAGCTTTTTTGACAATGGGTATAATTTCATTGTTCATATGTAGTTCCCTGTATTCGCCAGGATTTTTTCTATTTGGTTTGATGATGAGTAGATTGGATTTTGAAGTGTTGATTTGCATCTTCCAGGCAGAGCACCATTTTTCAATACTGTTAATTTTTATTTGCATCTTTCTTAGGGCGTTGTCTATGGATCTTGATTTGATGATAATGGCAGTATCATCAGCGAAGAAGGCTGTGATGCTGTTATAGTCTCTTGGGTCAATAGGGAAGTCAGTCGTGTAGTACAGATACAGTATCGGACCCAAGATACTTCCTTGCGGCACACCTGCTTCAATGTGTCTTGTTGTAGAATATTCATTATTTTGTCTGATGATGAAAGTTCTGTTCTGAAGATAGTTTTTCAATAATAATACAACATTTTTATTAATTTGTAATTTGAGTAATTTGTAAATTAGGCCAGTGTGCCAAAGCTTATCAAACGCTTTAGCTACATCAAGCATAAGAAATGTAGATGCTTCTTTGTTGCGAAATCCTCTTCCGATAAATTCCAGTGTTCTAACTAGCTGTTTGACTGTACTTAAGTTTTTTCTAAATCCAAATTGTTGATCTGGTAGTTTTGATAGGTAAATTTTGATTCTATTATAGATAATTTTTTCATAGATTTTTGCAAGGGAAGAGAGAAGACTGTTTGGTCGATAGCTGCTTGTCATGGCCGGATCTTTATGGGGTTTTTGAAATAAAATAATAACTGCTTTTTTCCATTCTTGAGGGAAATGATGAATATTTATACAATTATTTATGATTTGGGTGAGATTATTGATGTGTTTATCTGGTAGAGCTTTTAGCATTTTATTGTTAATTCCATCAAAACCTGGAGCTTTTTTTTTAATTTTTAGCGATTTTATGATGTGTTTAATTTCTTCATCGTCCGCAGGTTCGATACCCGGGTCTTCTGTGTGGTTTTTTAGTTGGATTCTGACCTCCTTTCTGATGTGAGTTTCAAAGTCATCAGTGTCTTCAGTTTTATTAGTTTGGAATTGCTTCTCCATTGAGTCTGCAAAAGCCTCAGCTTTTTCCTTATCCGTGAAGACCAGACCCCTTTCACCATGAATTGGCCTGTTGTGCTGGGGTTTGTTTTTGAATTTTCTGATGAGCTTCCACACTCCCTGTGATTCGCTTTCTAAATTTTGCAGTTTATCTTCCCAATGCTTCTGTTTATGTTGTTTTATTTCTTCTCTAATTTCCCTTCCCCTCAGGGGGTTTACCTTCTTTAGGTAAACACGGGTGTCACAATCCCGAGGTACCCTAGTGATCTGTCCTCTTCTTTATTTTCTCCTCTCTTCTACTCTTCTACTTTTTCTTCCTCTTCTCCCTCAGTGTGATTGCCTCGCAAGAGGTTGAGGGCTCCCCTTGAGTAGCTTTCGCCGCTCTGTTGCTATTAGCTACTCTTGAGGACTAAATCACCCACGTGTTTGCCGTGCGTGGAGACCCGTGTCCCTGGAAAGGAGGGTCCTGGTAATTGAGGCCTCCAGAGACCAACACATTGCTTTGGCCTCTGCTTCAGGTAAACGGGAGGTGTGTTGTGGTCCTCAGCACATCAATCGGCTTTATGGATCAAGCGATCGGTACATCTACTGGGTGACTCGTTAAGGGTGGAGGCCACTTCAGGGATGTACTGTGAGCGTATAGGACCTGACTAGCACTGGTGCAGCTGGTCTGCATCCCCTTGTTGGACTCGGTGGTGGGTGGTGCCGTCAGGTCCCGAAATTTCCAATTTAAATATGGAAACAAATATTTCTATTCTCCCACGGGAGCACACCTTATCTCTATTAAATGCCAAATTTTATGTAATAAAAAGGAAAGAGGGTACTTTTGATACAGTATCCCCTTTCCTCATTCAAAAAGCTATTGCAGGCACGATCGGTGATGTGAAGAGCATCAGAAAATTACGTTCTGGCGACCTAATGGTAGAAGTCGCATCACAAACACAAGCAACCTCGATTGCTAATATGAATATGCTAGCTACCCTTGAGGTGTCTGTCTCGCCTCATACAAACCTTAACTTTTCTCGTGGTGTGATATCCGCGAAGGATTTGTTTAACACGCCTACGGATGAGATACTAGAAAATCTTAAAGAGCAAAAGGTCTGCGCTGTAAAACGCATTACTGTCAGGAGAGATGATAAAGTTATTAACACAAAACATCTGATCCTGACATTTGCGACGCCAGACCTTCCGCAGCATATTAATGCTGCGTATATGCATCTCTCCGTTAGGCCATTTATTCCAAATCCTTTGCGTTGTTTCCAGTGCCAGAGATTTGGTCACTCTAAAGCGGCATGCAGAGGCAAACTGACTTGCGCTCGCTGCGCAGCAGTTGGCCACGACAGTTCGTCCTGCACTGCAAAGGAGAGGTGTGTCAACTGTAAAGGTGACCACCCCTCCTACGCTAGAAGTTGTCCTATCTGGATACTGGAGAAGGAGATCACAACCACGAAAGTTAAAATAACTGTTCATATCCTGAGGCGAGACGGGCTGTTACAGCTCGAACACCTCAAGTAGGTATCAGCTATGCGACTGTTGCTGCCAAGGTCACCAGATCGACTAGTACACAAACGGATGCTCTCTCACTCCCGATTGTTAAATTACCCACTACATCTGTACAAAAGCCAAAATCAACATCCACATCGACTAATCGTAGAAAAGCTCCGATTGCTAAATCTAAAGCCGTAAAGGCTTTAAAACTAAAATGTGCAAAAGAGGGCCATATTAGGCCCTCAATATCCACCCGTAAAGCTTTAACCCTGGAGGCTGACGCTGTTTCATTACATCCCTCGGACGATGATCTATCGCTCGAGGAGATGTCAGATGACATGCCTTCCAGCTCCGGGAAAGGAACTTTTCAAATTCAACAATAACTTCCTTTGTTTCTTGGAACTGCCATGGTTTGCGTTCTCATAATGATGACATCAAGTCTATAATTTCAGCCTACAACCCCGCATGTATTGCACTTCAGGAAACATTCCTGAAGTCCAACAATAACTTTTCCATGCGTGGGTTTAAAAGCTTTAGAAAAGACTGTGGTGACGATGGTGCAGTGTCTGGAGGTGTTTGCATATTAACATCCAACAACTATCCCAGCACTGCCCAACATTTAAATACTACACTACAGGCTGTAGCTGTGCGAATTCACACATCATGCTTGTTGACAGTCTGTAGTTTGTATTTGCCACCACACGATGTCATCCGCCAAGAGGAACTCGATGCATTAATTGATCAGCTGCCAACACCATTTCTGTTGTTAGGTGACTTTAACGGCCATAGTTCTTTGTGGGGAAATGATAATACCAATTCTCGCGGTCGGCAGATAGAGCGGTTTATTTCAGATAATAGTCTCTGTCTGCTTAATACCGACGAGAAGACATATTTCCATGTACCCACAAGAACGTTTCATTCTCTCGATCTAGCCATCTGTTCTCCATCTCTTCTGCCATTGTTAAATATAAATGTGGGAAATGATCTGCATAATAGCGATCATTTTCCTCTCGTCATCTCCCAGACTGGAGGTAGTAGTGTAAGACAACGCTTACCTACTTACGTGTACAGTCGGGCAGATTGGACGTTATTTACACAATTGGCAGTTGTTGATAATGAAATGGTTATGATCGATGATATTGATAATGCCGTATTTAAAGTCACTGAAACAATTATAAATGCAGCTGATGCATCAATACCTAAGTGTTCCTCTATACCACACCGGCGTTGCAAACCTTGGTGGAATGATGAATGTCAAAACACCTATAAGAAACAGAGGAAGTTATGGGGGCTATTCAGAAGATACCCCACAACGGAGAATCTTATCGCCTATAAGAGAGCAAAAGCATTAGCTCGCAGAGCTCGTCGTCGAAGTCAGAAGGAATCATGGTCCCGCTATGTATCATCAATAACTTCTTCCACATCTAGTAAACAGTTGTGGAGAAGAGTGAGAGCAGCCAATGGAATGTATAGGGAATTCTCTATTCCTATTCTAAAATCCGGAGCTGCTGTGCACTCTTCTCCTACGGATATCGCTAACGTCCTTGGTGAAACCTTTGCTAGCGTCTCAAGCAACGACTCTTATAGTCCTTCGTTCTTAAGGACAAAGAGTCGTGCTGAGCGAACACCAATTCGTTTCAACCATGGACAAGCTTTGCCTTACAACTGTGAATTTCGGATGTTGGAATTGAAGAGAGCATTACAGCAGGCCCATGATACTAGCCCAGGACCAGATGGAATCAACTATCAAATGCTTCGCCATTTAAGTCCAGATTCCCTGTTGAACTTGCTGTTTTTGTTGAATAGGATCTGGACTGAATACCAATTTCCATCACTTTGGAGCGAAGCAATAGTGATTCCGATCCTTAAGGCTAATAAGGATCCTTCTGCTCCTTCAAGTTATCGACCAATTGCTCTGACGAGTTGCTTGTGTAAGACTCTCGAACGTATGGTCAATGCCCGCCTCATCTATGTCTTAGAAATAAATAAATATATCCATATCAATCAGAGTGGCTTCCGTAAAGGAAGGTCCACTCTTGATAATATTACATACTTGGAAACGCAGATCCGCAATGCATTTGTGCGGAGAAACCATCTCGTTTCCATTTTCTTCGACATAGAGAAGGCTTATGACCGTACGTGGCGTTATGGAATTCTCCGTAGGATGTATGATTTTGGCTTTAGGGGTAATTTGCCAATATTTATAGAAAAGTTTTTGTGCTCCCGTGGTTTTAAAGTTCGTATTGGTTCAGTTATGTCCAATACTTTTATTCAAGCCGAGGGTGTACCCCAAGGCTCTATTTTAAGTGTCACACTTTTTAACCTATACATCAGTTGCATTCTTCATCAAATTTCACCACCTGTTTATGGCACACATTATGTTGATGACCTGCAAATATCATGTGAGGGTTCTAACATGCGTTTAATTGAGAGACAACTACAAACAACTGTTAACAAACTTGCTGCATGGTGTACTGAGAATGGCCACATATTGTCTCCTAGCAAGAGTAATTGTGTCCATTTCTGCAAGAAGACTAGCCTACATAATGATCCTACTATCTATATAAATAATACACCTATCCCTGTTGTCAACGAGATAAAATTTTTGGGTATAACATTTGACCGAAAGTTAAATTTTCTTCCGCATGTTCTTCATTTGCGGAAGAAGTGCGAGCGATCGCTTAATATCCTCAAGGTGCTTTCTAATACATCTTGGGGTGCTGATCGCACGGCACTACTTCGTGTCTACCAATCAATAATTTTATCTCGTGTGGACTATGGATGTGTTGTGTATGGATCTGCTAGGTCTTCTGTTCTACGCAGACTGGATACAATACATCACTCTGCTTTGAGAATATGCTCAGGCGCATTCCGCACATCACCCGTCCAGAGTCTATATGCAATCGGCGAACAACTGCCTTTAGACCTGAGACGAATGCAGCTGTCTCTCAATTATTATGCAAAAATCATGTCTGACCCTCATCATCCACTACGTTCCATGACTGCTACTCCTGCATTAATAAGACTGTATGACGCACGTTCATACAGCATTCCACCTTTTCTCACTCGGACAAAGTCCAACTTATTATATTCAGACCTATGTGATGTCCGTTTTGACAAGACGGACCTTCTTCTACACCCACCTTGGTATGATCCACAGATAAAAATCATCAATCCTTTTGCTCGTTTTAGAAAATCAGACACACCAACTACTGTTTTCCAGCAGCTATATGCCTCACATCGCTGTCAGTATACCATGTACACACCAGTTTTCACCGATGGCTCAAAATCTACAGGACATGTTGGTTGTGCTGTAGTTATTGAGAATAAAACTCTTAGCTACAGCCTCCATCCATCCTGTTCCATCTTCTCTGCTGAAGCATTAGCCATTTATCAAGCTCTTCAGCAGATGAATACATGTGAAACTCATAAATACTGTGTGTACACTGACAGTTTGAGTGTGTTGGAAGCTTTGCGGAACAGTAGTTTTGACTGTCATCCTGTTGTGTCTAGAATTTTCCGAGCATTAGATTCCCTTGCTGGCAAGGGATATGACATTATTTTCTGTTGGATCCCAAGTCATGTAGGTCTCGATGGTAATGAAAGGGCTGATGCAGCTGCTAAATCTGCATCTGGCCCGTGTCTTCCATCAGTTCCTTTGTCTGACGTGAGAAAAAATGTTAAAATATTAATCCATTTTCTTTGGCAGGAGTCATGGAACATGCAGGTCAGTAATAAATTGCATGCCATATTTCCATACATCACCTCATTAACAGTTTTACCGATGCGAAGTGCTGATGTAAGATTAACCCGCCTTCGTATCGGACACACACGTTTCACACATAGACATTTATTTCTAAACGAATTAAATCCTTGGTGTGAAACGTGTGATGAACCATTCACTGTTTATCATATTTTAATTTCATGTTCATATTTTAACCAATATCGTTTACACTTTTTTAATTGTGATATTTTAAACTTATTTGATTTGCTGGGGGAACCACCCCACAGAAACCTATTTGCCTTTTTGAGGGCAATAGGTTTTTTATATTATATTTAATTTGCACTTTTAAATTTTAAATGTATATATAATTTGTCTTTCCATTTATATTTTATAATTGGATTTTAATATGATATATATACACTAAATTTTGTTTTTTAGAATTTTAATGTTGTTTGGGTTTCCAAAAAAAGTAAATAAATTAATAAATAAAATAAAATAACAAGAAAAATTAAAAAAAAAAATATCTTATTCAAAACTTATTTCTTGGCGCAGCATGTCCGATTTCGGACCTTGCGCCATAAAACCCAACCAACCAACCAACCAACCTCTAATTTCCCTTTGTAGCTTGTTCAATTCAGTTTTAGTAGTAGGTTCAAATGTTTTTCTGTAAATTTTTCTGATTTTATTCTTAATTTTAATTTTTTCTTTAATTTCTTTTGGTAATATATTGTAGTTATTTTTGAATATTTTTTCTTCAGATGCTTCATTAAAGGCATTGATGATGGTGTTGCTAAATTCTTTAATTTGTTTTTCAATATGGGAATAGTTGGTTTCAACTTGAATTTCTAGGTTGTTTTGGGTCAGAATGTTTTTAAATAGGGCCCAGTTAGTTTGTTTGATGGTTCAAGTTGGTAGGTTGATATGTTGTCCATCTGAAGTTATCGTAGGGAGATGATCCGAAGAGAGTTCATTAATTACCTCAGTGGCCATAGTCAATTTTGAGTTTGTTAGGATAATATCCAGTATATCTGGGCTGTGATTGGCGAATACAGGGTAGTATGTCGGTTCAAGGGGTGCAATACTTTGATGCTAAATTTGTTGATTAGTGGAATGAGTTTTTTGCCATTAGTGTTGGTGGTTCTGCAATTCCAGATAGATGATTTTGAATTTAGATCACCTAAAATAATTGTTTCAATGTTGATTGGGAAGAGTAGTTCTATGTCTTTTTCAGTGAGTGCTCTGTTTGGAGGATTGTAAAGGGCTGTAATTTTTAGCCTTTTGCTATGAATGTTGATGATGATTGAAATCTCCTCAAATCCATTTACGTTATTGCTACTAAATTGAGTTGCTTGCAAGGCCTTTTTTGTGAATAGCATGACTCCTCCTTTGTATCCTGTCCTGTGTGTATAGAAACTGTTGTAATTGGCAAGGTTGTGGGTTCGATTCCCGCTACCGTGAGTTTCTGTTATTGCACATATGTCTAGGTCATATTCTATGATAAAATTTTTTAATTCGTCTATTTTATTAGTAAGATTATTGGCATTCCAATTGCCTATTTGTAGAATTTTAAAATTATTATTTGGTTGATTATTCATTATTGGTTGGTGGTGATTGGCTTGTTAGTTTTTCTATTGATTGCAATAATCCTGTATTTTTAATATAGTCAATTAATAATTTAAGTTGTTGTAGTACTTCTTTCGCTTCTGTAATACTATCTTTTGCAGCTGCCTGCGCATAAGTTTTGTTTTGTACAATTACGTCTTTGACAATTTTGATGCCATTTATATTGTTGTTTTGTTTGCTTTTATTTCCTTCGGTAAAGATTTTACACCCACGGTAGCTAGCTGGGTGATCTCCCCCACAGTTTGCGCATGTAGCTGGCAATTCTTTAGGTTTGGAGCACTCTGGTGTTAAGTGCCCTTCTCCGCATTTTACGCACTTTGGTGCGTGTCTGCATAATCTTTGAGAGTGATGCAGCATCTGGCATCTGTGGCATTGAGTTGGGCCATTACGATTACGATATGGCTCAACTCTAATAGTGCAGTTATTTATGTATCTGATATTGTATATTTCTTTTGCCTTGTCAGTTTTGGGTAGTGTGACAATGAATAGTGGCATTTTTTGGTTTTCACCATTTCGCCTCCGTGACATTTGGTTTATACTAGAAAGTACAAATCCCTCATTTATAAGTTCGTCTGTTATTTCCTGGATTGGAGTGTCCATAGGCAAGTCTCTCATTACCACTCTCAGTGGTTTTTCTTCACTCAACATATAAGTATGGTAACCGATGTTCATTGATTCAAGGATTTTGATTGCACTCCTGTGTGAAGTGCTGTCTGACATTTTAATTTTAATTTCAAAAGTGGAGCATTTGGCGTAGTAATTTTTAAGTCCTTCTTTTTTAAAGGCATCATTTAATGTTTTCCAGCTGCATGCTGGGTCTTTTATAATAATCGGTGGGATTTTGTTGCTAGGTTTGGCTAGCTTAGATTGATCAGTATTATTATGAGTATCATCATTATTGGTTGGTTGGTTGGTTGGGTTTAATGGCGCAAGGTCCAGATAAGGACAAGCTGCACCAATCACAAGGTATTATACTATATTTAAGTTTTTTCAACCAATTAAAAATATAGAATAAAAGTACATATAAAATATAAAACAATGTACACATATAGAAAATTAAAAGCTTAAAATTTAAATAAAATATTTGTAAATCAGATAAAATTCATAAATCCTATGTATTTTAAAATGTACATTAAAAGTCTCTATACAAACAATATACACATGTATAAAATTAAAAGTTTAAAATTTAAATAAAATATTTGTAGATCAGATAAAATTCATAAATCCTATGTCTTTTAAAAACGCAAAGAGATTGCGATGGGGTGGTTCCCCAAGCAGGTCTTCTAATGTTAAAATATTACTATTAAAATATCTAAAACGGTGATGGTTAAAATCTGGACATACAACTAAAATATGATATACAGTGAATGGTTCATTACATTTTTGACACCATGGTTGGAGATCACTTAAGATCAAATGTTTGTGGGTGAAACGCGTGTGACCAATTCGAAGGCGAGTCAGTCTAACGTCTGCGCTTCGTGTAGATAAAACTGATAATGGAATGATGAATGAAAAGATGGAATGGAGTTTGTTATTGACTTGCAGGTTCCAGGATTCCTGCCAAAGAGAATATATAAAATGTTTGAATCCTTTTCTCACGTCCATTGATGGTACTGAAGGCAAAATGGGAGTAGATGCAGATTTAGCGGCCGCATCAGCCTTCTCATTGCCATCGATTCCTATGTGGCTTGGTATCCAACAAAACAATATCTCAAATCCCTTGCTAGTAACAGAATCTAACAATTTGAAAATCTTAGATATAACTGGATGGCAATTAAAGTTATTATTCTTCAAAGCTTCTAATACACTCCTACTGTCAGTGTACACACAGATCTTATATTCATTTTTAGTTCTCACCAGCTGAAGTGCTCGGTATATAGCCGTAGCTTCTGCAGTGAAGATAGAACAGGATTTGTGAAGGCTATAGCTGTATGAGGTATCCTCAAAATAGACTCCACTGCAAAGGGCTCCTGGAGTTTTGGATCCATCACTGAATACGGGAGTGTACATGGTATACTGACAGCGATGGAACGAGTAAAGCTGTTGAAAAATAACGGTATTTGTGTCCCATTTTTTATAATTTCCAAAGGGATTCAGTACAATAATGTGAGGATCATACCAAGGGGGATGTGCGAACAAATCTATGAACTCTACCCGGACATCACTTAGGTCTGAGAGGTATACATATGATTTAACACGAGAGATAAAAGGTTGAATGCTTGATGGTCTAGCATTATATAATCTCTTAAGAGCAGCACTTAGAATCGTGGAACGTAAGGGATGATGAGGACTGGACATGATTTTAGAATAATAATTAAGAGACAGCATTATCCGCCGCAAGTCTAATGGTAGCTGTTGGCAGATTACATATAGACTCTGCACGGGTGATGTACGAAATGCTCCACAGCAAATCCTTAAAGCAGAGTGGTGGACGGTGTCCAATCTGCGTAAAATGGAAGATCTAGCCGATCCATAAGCAACACAACCGTAGTCAATACGAGATAAAACGACTGATCGATAAATACGGAGCAATGAAGTACGATCTGCACCCCAAAATGTATTCGATAACACCTTGAGGATATTGAGCGATCGCTCGCACTTTTTCCGCAGATATAAAGTATGCGGGATGGAAAGTTAACTTCTTATCGAAAATTACCCCGAGAAATTTTATCTCAGTGACCACAGGAATAGGTCTGTTGTTTATGTAAAGCACAGGTTCAGGATGGAGACTAGTTTTCCTACAGAAGTGGACACAGCAACTCTTACTAGGAGATATACTAAGACCATTTCGTTCACACCAAGTATTTAGATTGTTTACAGCTGTTTGTAATTGTCACTCAATTATGTTCATGTTTGAACTCTCATATGAAATTTGTAAATCATCAACATATAAATTACTATGTACAGAAGATGGTAACTGATGAAGTATGTTGCTGATGAAAAGGTTAAAAAGGGTTACGCTTAAAACGCTTCCTTGGGGGACACCCTCAGCCTGGGTAAAAGCATTCGAAATTGTAGTTCCAACACGTACTTTAAAAAGCCTAGTGGCTAGGAAATTCTGTATAAATATTGGAAGATTACCCTTAAAACCAAGATTATGCATATTACGGAGAATGCCATAACGCCAAGTTCGATCATATGCTTTCTCAATATCGAAGAAGATTGCAACAAGGTGATTTCTCCTCACAAAAGCATTTCGAATTTGAGATTCTAGATCTATAATATTATCAATGGTGGATCGTCCTCTTTGAAAACCGCTTTGATGATGGGGTATGCAATCATTCTTCTCTAAGACATAATTAAGTCTAGCATTGATCATGCGCTCGAAAGTTTTGCACAAGCAACTCGTAAGAGCTATTGGACGATAACTCAGAGGGTCAGATGAATCTTTACCAGGCTTCAAAATCGGAATCACTATCGCTTCTCTCCATGATGTAGGATAAGCATGCTCAATCCAGATTCTATTAAACAATGAAAGTATGTTTAATAAAGAATCATGATTTAGATGACGGAGCATTTGATACGAGATTCCATCAGGTCCTGGGGTTGTGTCGTTTGCCTGAGATAAGGCAGTCTTCAATTCTGACAATCTAAAAGCACAATTGTAGGGCAGATTTTGTCGATCATGAAAATTTAGAGGTTTCCGCTCAGCAATTCTTTTAATCCTTAGAAAAGTAAGATTATATGAATCAGAGCTGGAAACACTAGCAAAAGTTTCACCGATGACATTAGCAATATCTACCGCTGAGGAGTGTATTGCAGCTCCGGATTTTAATACAGGAAAGGAATAATCCTGATAAATACCATTGGCTGCTTTAACTTTCCTCCACAATTGTTTGCTTGTTGTCGATGAATTGATTGACGACACATAGCGAATCCAAGATTCTCTTTGACTCTGACGTCTAACTCTTCAAAAGAATTGGAAATACATTTGAATATGTTTCCCCTTTTCTTATTGAAAAATGTATAGCTTCACATATTGGAGCTGTTAAATCTATTAAGAAGTTGCGATCTGGTGTTCTGTTGATAGAGACTGCATCCGACAAACAGTCAGTCCTGATGCAAAACATGAAAGCAATTGGTGACATTGCGGTAACTGTCGAACCACATAGAAATTTAAATTTTTCACGAGGTGTTATCTCTTCGGAGGACTTGTTTCACACCCCAACCGATGAAATATTGGAAAATTTGAAAACCCAAAAAGTCTGTGCTGTAAAAAGAATTACGATCAAAAGAGATGGCATAGTCCTAAACACAAAGCATCTCATTTTGACTTTCTCGACACCAGACTTGCCGCAAAATATTAAAGTGGCTTATATGCGATGTTCTGTTCGGCCTTTTATCCCTAATCCTCTAAGATGCTTCCAGTGTCAACGATTTGGACACTCTAAAATGGCTTGCAGAGGAAAACTCACTTGTGCCCGTTGTTCTGACGTTGGCCATGAAAGTACTACCTGCGAAGCCAAAGAAGTGTGTGTTAACTGTAAAGGTAACCACACTTCTTATTCTAGATCTTGTCCCGTTTGGCAACAGGAAAAGGAAATTGTCACCATCAAAATTAAGAACAATGTTTCCTATTTAGAAGCTCGTCGGATAATTAGTTCCCGCACTCCCACTCCTGGTGTTAGTTATGCTACAATAACAAAAAAAGTAACCCGATCCTGCAGCACTCAAACGGAAACAAATTCTGCTCCTACAGTTAGCTTTCTTCCGAAGCAAAAAACAATAGAAAATACTACGCCCGTAATTGCCAAATCAGCTTTGGCAAAATCAAAAGCCTTAAAGGCTAGAAAATTAAAAATGGCCAAGGAAGGCGTTCGAAAGTCTTCCATAATAACGAAAAAAGCTCTTCTCTGTCTGGATGCAGATACTGTCAAACTGCATCCATCAGATGATGATTTCAATTCGGAAGATTCATCTGAGATGACGATGAGCAACAGTGATAAAGGTTAGAATATATTCCATTGATGACTTCCTTTGTTTCCTGGAATTGTCGTGGTTTTCGGTCTCGCATTGATGATATCAAATCCATTATCTCTCGCTTTAACCCCGCATGTGTGGCTCTCCAGGAAACATTCCTGAAGCCCACTGTTATCACTAAAATGCGTGGGTTTCAATGCTTTAGAAAGGATTATGGTGGTGATGCTGCTGTGTCTGGTGGAGTTTGTATAATTACATCAAACAATTATCCCAGTACAGCACATCAGTTAAGAACTACACTCCAGGCTGTGGCTGTGAGAGTTCACACCGCATGTCTGATCCCCTCAGGGGGTTTACCTTCTTTAGGTAAACACGGGTGTCACAATCCCGAGGTACCCCAGTGATCTGTCCTCTTCTTTCTTTTCTTCTCTTCTTTACTTTTCTGCTTTTTCTTCCTCTTCTCCCTCGTTGTGGTTGCCTCGTAAGAGGTTGAGGGCTCCCCTTGAGTAGCTTTTGCCGCTCTGTTGCTATTAGCTACTCTTGAGGACTAAATCACCCACGTGTTTGCCGTGCGTGGAGACCCGTGTCCCTGGAAAGGAGGATCCTGGTAATTGAGGCCTCAGAAGACCAACACATTGCTTTGGCCTCTGCTTCAGGTAAACGGGAGGTGTGTTGTGGTCCTCAGCACATCAATCGGCTTTATGGATCAAGCGATCGGTACATCTACTGGGTGACTCGTTAAGGGTGGAGACCACTTCAGGGATGTACCGTGAGCGTATAGGGACTGACTAGCACTGGTACCGTTAATCTGTATCCCCTCGTAGGGCTCCGTGGTGGGTGATGCCGTCTAGTCCCTGAATTTTATCTTACTCCATATGAATAAAGCAACTTTCTCCTCACTCCCTCGGGAGCAACAAATGCCTATGTGTAATGCAAAATTCTTCATAATGAAAAGAACTGGAGGATCTTTTGAGTATGTTTCTCCCTTTCTTATTGAAAAGGGATTAATATCTCATCTGGGTGTCTTGAAATCAGTGAAGAAATTACGAACAGGTAACTTACTGATTGAAACTACGTCTGAAAAACAATCCATGATGATACAGAGTATGAAAACACTTGTTGATATACCTGTCACAGTTGAACCTCATACCAAATTAAATTTTGTGCAGGGAGTGATTTCTGCAGAGGATTTATATCACACGTCAACTGATGAAATTCTTGACAACTTGAAAAGCCAAAATGTCTGCGCCGTCAAAAGAATAACAATCAAAAGGGATGGTATAATCTTAAATACCAAACACCTTATTTTGACTTTTGCAACGCCAGACTTGCCACAATACATCAAAGTGGCTTATATGCGTTGTTCAGTACGACCATATATACCAAATCCTCTGAGATGTTTTCAGTGCCAACGATATGGACACTCTAAAATGGCTTGCAGAGGAAAACCTACATGCGCTCGCTGTTCTCAAGCTGACCATGATAGTACTACCTGCAAAGCCAAAGAAGTGTGCGTCAACTGTAAAGGTGACCACACCTCTTATTCTAGATCTTGTCCCGTTTGGCAAAAAGAAAAGGAAATTATCACTATCAAGATTAAAAACAATGTTTCCTATGCAGAAGCTCGTCGCATAGTTAGCTCCCGCACTCCTACTCCTGGTGTTAGTTATGCAACTATGGCGAAAAAAGTGACACGATCCTGCAGCACCCAAACAGATACAAATTCTGCTTCTAATGTTAACTTACTCCCACAAGAAAAATCAAGAGAAATAGCTACACCAATAAGCACCAAATCAACTTTGGCAAAATCAAAAGCCTTAAAGGCTAGAAAATTAAAATTGGCAAAGGAAGGACTTCGAAAGTCTTCCCTAACAAGAAAAAAGCTCTTCTCTCTTTGGATGCAGACACTGTCAAGCTGCATCCATCAGATGATGATTTCAATTCGGAGGATTCATCTGAGATGACTATGAGCAACAGTGAGAAAGGTTAAAATATATATTCCATTTATGACTTCCTTTGTTTCCTGGAATTGTCGTGGTTTTCGGTCTCGCATTGATGATATCAAATCCATCATCTCTAGCTTTAACCCCGCATGTGTGGCTCTTCAGGAAACCTTCCTGAAGCCCACTGTTATCACCAAAATGCGTGGGTTTCAATGCTTTAGAAAGGATTATGTTGGTGATGCTGCTGTGTCTGGTGGAGTTTGTATAATAACATCAAACAATTACCCCAGTACAGCACATCAGTTAAGGACTACACTCCAGGCTGTGGCTGTCAGAATCCACACCACATGTCTGATTACAGTTTGTAGCCTCTACTTACCACCGAATGATGTCATCCAAGCAGAGGAACTGAATGAATTAGTGGATCAACTCCCAACTCCATTTTTATTGCTCGGTGATTTTAACGGCCATAGTTCGTTGTGGGGTAGTGATGATACGAATTCTCGCGGTCGTCAGATAGAACAGTTCATTTCTGACAACTGTCTCTGTCTGCTTAATACTGACGAGAAAACTTATTTCCACGAACCTACACGGACATTTCACTCTCTTGACTTAGCTATTTGTTCTCCATCACTCCTGCCATTGCTGAATTTTGCTGTTGGAAATGACCTCTACAATAGTGATCATTTCCCTCTAATCGTGTCTCAGGCTGGAGGTAATAGTGTGCGCCACAACCCACCTAATTACGTGTACAGTCGAGCCGATTGGACTCTTTTCTCGCAATTGGCAGTGATCAGTGAGACAATAGTTAAGACAGATGTGATAGATGATGCCGTTAAGTATGTCACTGACACAATAATCCGAGCTGCGGATGTTGCTATCCCTAAAAATTCCGTCTTTCCGCATAAACACCGGAAACCTTGGTGGAATGAACAGTGTCAAATCTCCTACAAGAAACAAAGGAAGCAATGGAATATATTTCGAAGATACCCAACCACGGAGAATCTTATTGCTTTCAAGAAAGCCAAAGCGTTTGCTCGTAGAGTTAGACGTAAGAGTCAGAGGGAATCTTGGATACATTATGTGTCATCAATTTCGACATCGACATCAAGTAAACAGTTATGGAGGAAAGTGAAAGCAGCAAATGGCATTTATCAGGATTATTGCATTCCTGTTTTAAAAACTGGAGCTGCTGTACATTCCTCACCTGTAGATATTGCCAATATCATCGGACAAACTTTTGCTTGTGTTTCCAGTTCTCATTCATATAGTCCTACTTTTCTAAGGACTAAAGGAATTGCAGAGCGGACACCAGTTAGATTTGAGGATCGACATAATCTACCATATAATTGTGCTTTTCGATTGTCGGAATTAAAGACAGCCTTATCTCAGGCCAATAACACCAGTCCAGGGCTTGATGGAATCTCCTATCAAATGCTCCGTCATTTAGACAATGATTCGTTATTGAATATCTTAATATTGTTTAATAGAATCTGGACGGAACATGTCTTTCCAAATTCTTGGAGAGAAGCGATAGTGATTCCGATTTTGAAGCCTGGTAAAGATTCATCTGACCCTCTGAGTTATCGTCCAATAGCTCTCACGAGTTGCTTGTGCAAAACATTTGAACGTATGGTCAATGCTAGACTCATTTACGTCTTAGAGAAGAATGATTGCATACCTCGTCATCAAAGCGGATTTCGAAGAGGACGATCCACTATAGATAACATAGTAGATCTAGAATCCCAAATTCGAAATGCTTTCGTGAGGAGAAACCACCTAGTTGCAATCTTCTTCGACGTTGAGAAAGCTTATGACCGTACATGGCGCTATGGAATTCTCCGTACTCTTCATAATCTTGGCTTTAAGGGAAATCTTCCAATATTTATCCAAAATTTTCTAGCATCTAGGCATTTTAAAGTACGTATTGGAAGTACTGTTTCCAATACTTTTACTCAAGCTGAGGGTGTCCCTCAAGGTAGCGTTTTAAGCGTAACAATTTTTAACCTTTTCATCAGCAACATACTTCATCAGTTACCATCTTCTGTACATAGTAATTTATATGTTGATGACTTACAAATCTCATATCAGGGTTCAAACATGAATATAATTGAGAGACAATTGCAAACAGCTGTAAACAATCTAACTACTTGGTGTGAACAAAATGGTCTTAGTATATCTCCTAGTAAGAGTTGCTGTGTCCATTTCTGTAGGAAATCTAGCTTCCATCCTGATCCTGTGCTCTACATAAGCAATAGACCTATTCCTGTGGTCACTGAGATAAAATTCCTCGGGGTAATTTTCGATAAGAAGTTAACTTTCCTTCCGCATACTTTATATCTGCGGAAGAAGTGCGAGCGATCGCTCAATATCCTCAAGGTGTTGTCGAATACTTTTTGGGGTGCGGATCGTACTTCATTGCTCCGTATTTATCAATCAGTCATTTTATCTCGTATTGACTACGGTTGTGTTGCTTATGGATCGGCTAGATCTTCCATTTTACGCAGATTGGACACCGTCCACCACTCTGCTTTAAGGATTTGCTGTGGAGCATTTCGCACATCACCCGTCCATAGTCTATATGCAATCTGCCATCAGTTACCATTAGATCTGCGGCGCATACAGCTGTCTCTTAATTATTATTCTAAAATCATGTCCACTCCTCATCATCCCTTACGTTCCACGATTCCAAGTGTTGCTCTTAAGAGATTATATAATGCCAGACCATCAAGCATTCAACCTTTTCTCTCTCGCGTTAAATCATATCTATTCCTGTCAGACCTAAGTGATGTCCGGATTGAGTCTACAGACTTGTTCGCACATCCCCCTTGGTATGATCCACGCATTATTGTGCTGAATCCCTTTGGAAAGTATAAAAAATCAGACACAAATACTGTTATTTTTCAACAGCTTTACTCAATTCATCGCTGTCAGTATACTATGTACACTCCCGTATTCACTGATGGTTCCAAAACTGCGGGAGCTGTTGGCAGTGGAATCTATTTTGATGATACTTCATACAGCCATAGTCTTCACAAATCTTGTTCAATCTTCACTGCGGAGGCTACGGCTATATACCGAGCACTTCAGCTGGTGAGAACTAGAAATGAAAATAAATTCTGTGTGTATACTGACAGTAGAAGTGTATTAGATGCTTTGGAAAATAATAACTTCAACTGCCATCCAGTTGTGTCAAAGATATTCAAATTGTTAGATTCTGTTACTAGCAAGGGATTTGAGATATTGTTTTGTTGGATACCAGGCCACATAGGAATAGATGGCAATGAGAAAGCTGATGCGGCCGCTAAGTCTGCATCTACTTCCATTTTGCCTTCAGTACCATCAATGGACGTGAGAAAAGGATTCAAACATTTTATATATTCTCTTTGGCAGGAATCCTGGAACCTGCAAGTCAATAACAAACTCCATTCCATCTTTTCATTCATCATTCCATTATCTGTTTTATCTACACGAAGCGCAGACGTTAGACTGACTCGCCTTCGAATTGGTCACACGCGTTTCACCCACAAACATTTGATCTTAAGTGATCTCCAGCCATGGTGTGAAAAGTGTGATGAACCATTCACTGTATATCATATTTTAGTTGTATGTCCAGATTTTAACCATCATCGTTTTAGATATTTTAACAGTAATATTTTAACATTAGAAGACCTGCTTGGAGAACCACCCCATCGCAATCTCTTTGCGTTTTTAAAAGACATAGGATTTATGAATTTTATATGACTTACAAATATTTTATTTAAATTTTAAGCTTTTAATTTTATACATGTGTTTATTGTTTGTATAGAGACTTTTAATGTACATTTTAAAAGACATAGGATTTATGAATTTTATCTAATTTACAAAAATTTTATTTAAATTTTAAGCTTTTAATTTTCTACATGTGTATATTGTTTGCATAGAGACTTTTAATGTACATTTTAACTTATATGTACTGTGTAATGTACTTTTATTCTATATTTTATAATTGGTTTGAAAAAACTTATATATAGTACAATGTCTTGTGATTGGCGCAGCTTGTCCTTATCTGGACCTTGCGCCATTAAACCCAACCAACCAACCAACCAACCGCATGTCTGATTACAGTTTGTAGCCTCTACTTACCACCGAATGATGTCATCCAAGCTGAGGAACTAAACGACTTACTTGACCAACTCCCAGCTCCATTTTTATTGCTTGGTGATTTTAACGGACATAGTCCTCTGTGGGGTAGTGATGATACGAATTCTCGCGGTCGTCAGATAGAGCAATTTATATCTGACAATTGCCTCTGTCTGCTGAATACCGACGAGAAGACTTATTTCCACGAACCTACACGGACATTTCACTCTCTTGACTTAGCTATTTGTTCTCCATCACTCCTGCCATTGCTGAATTTTGCTGTTGGAAATGACCTCTACAATAGTGATCATTTCCCTCTAATCGTGTCTCAGGCTGGAAATAATAGTGTGCGTCAACATCCACCTAATTATGTGTACAGTCGAGCCGATTGGACGCTTTTCACGCAATTGGCTGTGATCAGTGAGACAAGAATTAAGACAGATGTCATAGATGATGCCGTTAAGTATGTCACTGACACAATAATCCGAGCTGCGGATGTTGCTATCCCTAAAAATTCCACCTTTCCACATAAACATAGGAAACCTTGGTGGAATGAAGAGTGCCAACTCTCCTATAAGAAACAAAGGAGGCAATGGAATATATTCCGACGATATCCTACTACGGAGAATCTTGTTGCTTTTAAAAGAGCCCAAGCTCGAAGAGTGAGACGTCAGAGTCAAAGAGAATCTTGGATTCGCTATGTGTCGTCAATCAATTCATCGACAACAAGCAAACAATTGTGGAGGAAAGTTAAAGCAGCCAATGGTATTTATCAGGATTATTCCATTCCTGTATTAAAATCCGGAGCTGCAATACACTCCTCAGCGGTAGATATTGCTAATGTCATCGGTGAAACTTTTGCTAGTGTTTCCAGCTCTGATTCATATAATCCTACTTTTCTAAGGATTAAAAGAATTGCTGAGCGGAAACCTGTAAATTTTCATGATCGACAAAATCCACCCTACAATTGTGCTTTTAAATTGTCAGAATTGAAGACTGCCTTATCTCAGGCAAACGACACAACCCCAGGACCTGATGGAATCTCGTATCAAATGCTCCGTCATCTAAATCATGATTCTTTATTAAACATACTCTCATTGTTTAATAGAATCTGGATTGAGCATGCTTATCCTACATCATGGAAAGAAGCGATAGTGATTCCAATTTTGAAACCTGGAAAAGATTCATCTGACCCTTTGAGTTATCGTCCAATAGCTCTTACGAGTTGCTTGTGCAAAACTTTCGAGCGCATGATCAATGCTAGACTTAATTATGTCTTAGAGAAGAATGATTGCATACCTCATCATCAAAGCGGTTTTTGAAAAGGACGATCCACTATTGATAACATACTGGATCTAGAATCCCAAATTCGAAATGCTTTCGTGAGGAGAAACCACCTTATTGCAATCTTCTTCGATATTGAGAAAGCATACGATCGAACTTGGCGTTATGGCATTCTCCGTACTATGCATAATCTTGGTTTTAGGGGTAATCTTCCTATATTCATTCGAAATTTCTTGGCCACTAGGCTTTTTAAAGTACGTGTTGGAACTACAGTTTCCAATACTTTTATACAAGCTGAGGGGGTCCCTCAAGGTAGCGTTTTAAGTGTCACCCTTTTTAACCTTTTCATCAGTAACATACTTCATCAGTTACCATCTTCTGTTCATAGTAATTTATATGTTGATGACTTGCAGATTTCATATCAGGGTTCAAACATCAATATAATTGAGAGACAGTTGCAAACAGCTGTAAATAATTTAACTATCTGGTGTGAACGGAATGGCCTTAGTATATCTCCAAGTAAGAGTTGCTGTGTCCATTTCTGTAGGAAAAGTAGTTTCCATGAAGATCCTGTACTTCACATAAGAAGTAGACCTATTCCTGTGGTAAATGAGATAAAATTCCTTGGTGTGATTTTTGATAAAAATTAACATTCCTCCCGCATGTTTTACATTTGCGGAAGAAATGTGAGCGACTGCTGAATATCCTCAGGGTGCTTTCGAATACATCTTGGGGAGCAGATCGTACATCACTCCTAAGAATTTACCAGTCTGTAATTTTATCTCGAATTAACTACGGCTGTGTTGCTTATGGGTCAACTAGACTCTCCATCTTACGCAGATTGGACACTGTTCACCACACTGCTTTAAGGATATGCTGTGGAGCTTTTCGCACATCACCCGTCCAGAGTCTATATGTAATCTGCAAACAGTTACCCTTAGATCTGCGGCGGATACAGCTGTCTCTTAATCATTATTCAAAAATTATGTCTTCACCTCATCATCCCTTACATTCCACGATTCCTAATGCTGCTCTAAAGAGAATATATAATGCTAGACCATCAAGCATTCAACCATTTCTCTCCCGCATTCAATCCTATGTTTTCCTGTCTGACCTTATTGATGTTCCGATTGAGTCTACAGACTTGTTCGCACATCCGCCTTGGTATGATCCACATATCGTTGTTATCAATCCCTTTGAAAATTTCAAAAAGGCAGATACAACACCGACTATTTTTCAACAAATTTATGCATTTCATCGCTGTCAGTATAAACAATACACACCTATATTCACAGATGGATCCAAAACTGCAGGACACGTTGGCTGTGGTATTTATTTTGATAATACCTCATTTAGTTTTACTCTCCACAAGTCCTGCTCCATCTTTACTGCTGAAGCCATGTCTATATTCCGTGCACTTCAGCAGGTGAGTTCTAGAAATGAACGTAACTACTTTGTCTACACTGACAGTAATAGTGTGCTAGTAGCGTTGAAAAATAACAACCTAAATTGTCATCCTGTTGTATCCAATATTTTCAAATTAATTAATTCTCTAAATAGCAAGGGATTTGAGATACGGTTCTGCTGGATACCAGGCCACATGGGAATATATGGCAATGAGAAGGCTGATGCAGCTGCTAGGTCTGCTACAACTCCTACTCTACCTTCAGTTCCATCAATGGATGTAAAAAAGGGAATTAAACATTTCGTAAAGTCTCTTTGGCAGGAATCCTGGAATTTACAAGTCTGCAACAAACTTTATTCCATCTTTCCATTAATCATCCCATTATCAATTTTAACATTGCGAAGCGCGGATGTTAAACTGACTCGCCTTCGTATTGGTCACACATGTTTTACTCATAGGCATTTATTCTTAAGTGAATTAAATCCTTGGTGTGAGACATGTGATGAACCATACACAGTGCGTCATATTTTAATTGTATGTCCAGATTTTAACAATTATCGTTTCACATTTTTTAATAGTGATATTTTAACCTTACAAGATTTACTAGGTGAACCACCGCATCGCAATCTCTTTGCGTTTTTAAAAGCAATTGGTTTTATAAATTTTATCTAAACTTAGAAATTTTTAAACTACAAATTTTCAAATTTTAAATCTTATTAATTTTAGATGATATACATATTTATACTTTATTTTGATATTTTAAAATAATATTAACATTTTAATGGTTTGAACAAAGAAAGTAAATAATAACGACTGTGTGTCTGGCGCAGCTTGTCCTTACTTGGACCTTGCGCCATTAAAACCAACCAACCAACCAACCAACCGTCTAACTCTTCGAGCTTGAGCTTTGGCTCTTTTAAAAGCAACAAGATTCTCCGTAGTGGGATATCTTCGGAATATGTTCCATTGCTTCCTTTGTTTCTTATAGGAGAGTTGGCACTCTTCATTCCACCAAGGTTTCCTGTGTTTATGTGGAATGATGGAATTTTTAGGGATAGCAATATCTGCAGCTCGGATTATTGTGTCGGTGACATATTTAACAGCATCATCGATCACACCTGTCTTAATTCTTGTTTCACTAATCACAGCCAATTGCATGAAAAGCGTCCAATCGGCTTGACTGTACACATAATTAGGTGGGTTGTGACGCACACTATTACTTCCAGCCTGAGACACGATTAGAGGGAAATGATCACTATTGTAGAGATCACTTCCGACAGCGAAATTCAGCAATGGCAGGAGTGATGGAGAAAAAATAGCTAAGTCAAGAGAGTGAAACGTCCGTGTTGGTTCGTGGAAATAAGTTTTCTCGTCGGTATTCAGCAGACAGAGGCAATTGTCAGATATGAACTGCTCTATCTGACGACCGCGAGGATTCGTATTTTCACTACCCCACAGAGCATTATGGCCATTAAAATCACCGAGGAGTATAAATGGAGCTGGGAGTTGGTCAACTAAATCGTCTAGTTCCTCTGAATTTACGACGTCTTGTGGTGGTAAATATAGGCTACATACAGTGATTATTAATGCAGCACAATATTAAAGCAGCTGACGCATCAATACCTAAGAGTTCCTCTATACCACATAGGCGTTGCAAACCTTGGTGGAATGATGAATGTCAAAAAACCTATAAGAAACAGAGGAAGTTATGGGGGCTCTTCAGAAGATACCCCACAACAGAGAATCTTATCGCCTATAAGAGAGCAAAAAGCATTAGCTCGCAGAGCTCGTCGTCGAAGTCAGAAGGAATCTTGGTCCCGCTATGTATCATCAATAACTTCTTCCACATCCTGTAAACAGTTGTGGAGAAGAGAGAAAGCAGCCAATGGAATATATAGAGAATTTTCAATTCCTATTTTGAAATCCGGAGCTGCTATATACTCTTCTCCTAAGGACATCGCTAACGTCCTTGGTGAAACCTTTGCTAGCGTCTCAAGCAACGACTCTTATAGTCCTTCGTTCTTAAGGACAAAGAGTCGTGCTGAGCGAACACCAATTCGTTTCAACATCGACAAGCTTTGCTTTACAACTGTGAATTTCGGATGTTGGAATTGAAGAGAGCATTACAGCAGGCCCAGGATACTAGCCCAGGACCAGATGGAATCAGCTATCAAATGCTTCGCCATTTAAGTCCAGATTTCCTGTTGAACTTGCTGTTTTTTTTAATAGGATCTGGACTGAAAACAAATTTCCATCACTTTGGAGCGAATCAATAGTGATTCCGATCCTATGGTCAACGCCCGTCTCATCTATGTCTTAGAAACAAATAAATGTATCCATATCAATCAGAGTGGCTTCCGTAAAGGAAGGTCCACTCTTGATAATATTACTTACCTGGAAACCCAAATCCGCAACGCTTTTTTGCGGAGGAACCATCTGGTTTCCATTTTCTTTGACATAGAGAAGGCATATGACCGTACGTGGCGTTATGGAATTCTCCGTAGGATGTATGATTTTGGCTTTAGGGGTAATTTGCCAATATTTATAGAAAATTTTTTATGCTCCCGTGGTTTTAAAGTTCGTATTGGTTCTGTTATGTCCAATACTTTTATTCAAGCCGAGGGTGTACCCCAAGGCTCTATTTTAAGTGTCACACTTTTTAACCTTTACATCAGTTGCATTCTTCATCAAATTTCACCTCCTGTTTATGGCACGCTTTATGTTGATGACCTGCAAATATCATGTGAGGGTTCTAACATGCGTTTAATTGAGAGACAACTACAAACATCAGTTAATAAACTCGCTGCATGGTGTGCTGAGAATTGCCACACGCTGTCTCCTTGCAAGAGTAATTGTGTCCATTTCTGCAGGAAGACAAGCCTACATAATGATCCCACTATCTATAAAAATAATACACCTATCCCTGTTGTCAACGAGATAGTTTCTGGGAATAATTTTTGACCGAAAGTTGAATTTTCTTCCGCATGTTCTTCATTTGCGGAAGAAGTGCGAGCGATCGCTTAATATCCTCAAGGTGCTTTCTAATACATCTTGGGGTGCTGATCGCACGGCACTACTTCGTGTCTACCAGTCATTAATTTTATCTCGTATTGACTATGGGTGTTCTGTGTATGGATCTGCTAGGTCTTCCTTTTTACGCAGATTGGATACAATACATCACTCTGCTTTGAGAATATGTTCAGGCGCATTCCGCACATCACCCGTCCAGAGTCTATATGCAATATGTCATCAACTGCCTTTAGACCTGAGACGAATGCAGCTGTCTCTCAGTTATTATGCTAAAATCATGTCTGACCCTCATCATCCATTACGTTCCATGCCTACTACACCTGCACTTATGAGGCTGTATGACGCTCGTGCATACAGCATTCCACCTTTTCTCACACGAACAAAATCTAATCTATTACTTTCTGACCTATATGATGTCCGTTTTGACAAAACGGAGTATTTTTCTCATCCACCTTGGTATGATCCACAGATTAAAATCATAAATCCTTTTGCTCGTTTTAGAAAATCAGATACAGCAACTACTGTTTTTCAGCAGATGTATGCCTCACATCGCTGTCAGTACATCACGTACACACCAGTTTTCACAGATGGATCAAAATCCGCAGGACATGTTGGTTGTGCTGTAGTTATTGAGAACAAAACTCTGAGCTACAGCCTGCATCCATCCTGTTCCATCTTCTCTGCTGAAGCAACTGCTTTATATCAAGCTCTTCAGCAGATGAATACAAGTGATAGCTTTAAATACTGTGTTTACACTGACAGTTTGAGTGTGTTGGAAGCTTTGCGGAACAGTAGTTTTGATTGTCATCCTGCTGTGTCTAGAATTTTCCGAGCATTAGATTCCCTTGCTGGCAAGGGATATGAAATAATTTTCTGCTGGATCCCAAGTCATGTAGGTCTCGATGGCAATGAGAGGGCTGATGCAGCTGCTAAATCTGCATCTGGCCCATCTCTTCCATCCATTCCTTTGTTTGATGTGAGAAGGTGTGTAAAAAAATTTACTCAAGATCTTTGGCAGGAGTCTTTGAACATGCAGGTCAATAATAAATTGCGTGCCATATTTCCATTCATCACCTCATTAAAAGTTTTACCGATACGAAGTGCTGATGTTCGTCTGACTCGCCTTCGTATCGGACACACACGTTTCACACATAGACATTTGTTTCTAAACGAATTAAATCCATGGTGTGAAACGTGTGATGAACCATTCACTGTTTATCATATTTTAATTTCATGTTCATATTTTAATCAATATCGTTTACACTTTTTTAATTGTGATATTTTAACCTTATTTGATTTGCTTGGGGAACCACCCCACAGGAACCTATTTGCCTTTTTGAGGGCAATAGGTTTTATACATTATATTTAAATTACATTTTTTAAATTTTAAAAGTATATATATTTTGATTTTGCTTTTATGTGTGATTTGATTTTAATATATATATACAATGATTTTTGATTTTTAAAATTTTAATGTTGCTTGGGTTTTTAAAATAAATTATTAAATAAAATAAAATAATAAGAATAAATAAAACAAATAAAACATTTACTTCTAAACTTTATTCTTGGCGCAGCATGTCCGTTTTTGGACCTTGCGTCATTAAATCCAACCAACCAACCAACCAACCTTTATGGAGTGTTAGGTTTGAGACATACCAGGGTGCATCAGTTATCTGTCTCAGTATTTTGTTTTGAAGAATTTGTATTGCATTAATATGGGTGTTTGCCGCTTGACCCCAGACTTGGCAAGCATACATAATTTTTGATGATTTGCTTTTAAACAAGAATTTTGTTTTTCAGTGGTAATTTTGACCATCTGTTGAGGATAGGGTTAAGCATGGCCATAGCAGTGTTAAATTTTTTAATTGCACTATCTCTATGCGGTTGAAATGTGAGTTTTGAGTCCAAAACCACTCCCAAGTATTTTGTGGTGCGCTCCCAATCAACATTTTCATCATTTATGACCAGTTTAGGTGGAAGTCTTCTCAAGTTTCCCTTGGAGAAAATAATGGCTGTAGTTTTAGAGACGTTGAGTTCGATTCTCCAGTTATTCATCCATTTGTGGAGAGTGTTGATATATAACTGAAGTTTCAAACTCACGTACTTGATGTTTTTGTCTTGAGCAAGGACTGCAGTATCATCGGCAAATAAACAGATCATGACATCGTCTGATTTAGGTAGATCACTAATATAAATAGAGTAGAGTAGTGGACACAGTACACTCCCCTGGGGGACACCAGCATTAACATTTCTTGGTTCAGAAAGCACATCTTGAATTTTAACAGTAAAACTTCTTCTATGAAGATAGTGTATGATAATTTTAATTAGAAACTTTGGGAAATTATATTTAATAAGTTTGTAGATCAGACCTTTATGCAAAATTTTGTCGAAGGCTCTTTTGATGTCAAGAAAGAGACCTCCAGTTTGGTAATTGTTGTTTAACCCTTCGATAACTGTATTAATAACTCTGAGAAGCTGATGGGAAGTGGTTAGTTGAGTTTTATGGCGCAAGGTCCAAATAAGGACAAGCTGCGCCAGAGTATTTTTTTTATATAATAATTTTTAATTAATTTTTTTTTTAAACCAATCAACTTTTAAAATTCCTTTAAAAATATTAGTAATATTTATAAGATAATTAACATAAAAAATAGACAAACACCCAACCTGATGGGAAGTGAAATGATTTTGTCTAAAACCAAATTGTTCATCTGGAATGATGTTGTTATTTTCGCAGAAATGCTGTAGTTTTTTATGAATAATTTTTTCAAAACTTTTTGACATATTACTAAGTAAGGAGATTGGTCTGTAATTCTGTGGAAACTTCTTGTCAGTTCCAGGTTTGGGAATGAAAACTGTAGTAGATTTTCTCCAGGCCTTGGGAAAATAATTTAGTGTTAAGCATCTGTTGTAAATTTTTGTTATGAAGGTGATGGCTTTTAAAGGTAAATTCTTGAGTGTAATGTTTCCAATTTTGTCAGGGCCAGCTGATTTCTTGGGGTTGAGTTCTTTGATGTAGTTTATAATTTCTAGTGGTGAAGTTAGATGGTCAGGGGGATCAGGTGTTGTATTATTATCGATGAAATTATTAACAGTCCTGTTGACATTAGAAATAGTGGTGTTGTCATAAGCATTGTTGTTCAGTTGGAGGGTATCATATAGAGTATCTGCGAAAACTTCTGCTTTTTCTTGTTTCCTGTAAACCATTCCTCTAGGGCTACTGATTGGGGGAAGCGTATGGTCTTTACAGTTGATTTTCTTGATTGCTTTATATAGTGAATTATCTTCCGGGTGGAGTGATTCGAGAAAATCGGTCCAGTTTTTGTTCCTGAATTCTGAAAGTTTGTCTTTTATTTGCCTTTGGAGCCTATTGACTTCTTGTTTAATGCTGGGGTCTAGTATGTTCTGCCACCTTTTCCTGGTTTTGTTCTTTGCTTTGATTAACTCCTTAATTTCCCTAGTGATTTTGATGTATTGGTGGTTAATGGTTTTTATAGTGCTGCTAATGTTGATTGCGTTGGTGATTTTAATGTCCAATTCCTCGACGGCCTTATTGATATCTTCAGTTGTGTAGATTTTGGGGTTTCCATTTAGTGACCTGTCTATATGTTCTCTGAATTTGTTCCAGTTAGTGTTAGTAATAGTTCTCTCGTGAAGTGGTACGGCATTATTGGGCCCGATGTCCATGATAACGGGGTTGTGATCACTGGATAGCTCCGCAATTGATCGGCACTGGAAGGAAGTGATGTTCTTTGAAATTGCAAAATCAATGATGGAATTTGAAGCGTAACCGTAAGAGTAGTGGGTTGGTTCGTCAGGAGCAATCACATGGACGTTATTTTCATTAATGAAGTTGTGGAGTCGTCTCCCATTTCTGTTTGAATGTGCATGAGGGTTCCGGTCCGGGTGTTTCGAGTTCAAGTCCCCTGCTATAAGAACTGAACTGCCTTGATTGAAGAAACTATTTAGTTCGCTTGTGTCGATGGTGTTTCCTGGGGGTTGATAAATTGATGAAATAATTATTTTTGAATTGTTTGCAGTGTTTAGTCTAATGGTTGAGTTTTCTAATGATGTTGTGTTTATTTCTAGAATATCATATGAGAAACAATTTTTGATGTAGATAGCAGTGCCTCCTCCTCTGTGAGTGGTTCTGTCTGTGCGTGTGCAGTTATAATTTGGTATGGTTGCTCTATGTCCAGCATTTAGGTGCGTTTCTTGAACTAAAATTATGTCAGGGTTCCAGTCATCTATGAAATCTATTAATTCTGTAATTTTAGACCTAAGTCCATTTGCGTTCCATGTTATGATTCTTAATATTGATGGTCTAGGCATTATGTAGTGTGTTGTTGATAGCTGGTGTTAATCTTGCAATAAAATTACTAAAATCGTTATTGATCTGCTTTGATAATTCTATTAATATGGAGTTTATTTCTGGATTTCCAATTTGGGTGTGAGTGGGTGCGGTGGAGGCTGGCATTTCCTGAGTTATGGTTGGATGTCTCTGTGGATCCTCTGGTGAAGTGGGCGGGGCTTGTGATTTTTCAAATTGTTGTTTCCTTTTTTCCCAAATATTTTCAACTGGGATATTGTTTTGTTGATTAATTGGATTCCTTGGGCATCCCAGAAAATTACTAGTGTGTGCACCTCCACAAAGTGCACACTTTGCTGCAGTATCCTTTGGCTTAAGGCAGTTTCTGGTGAAATGACTCTCGCCACATTTTAAGCACCTAGGCTGTCTGTGACAGAAATTTGAGTTGTGATAAAAACCCTGGCACCTATAACATTGTGCAGGGCTGGATTTTTTCCTTAGTGATTCAACAGAAATTCTAAAGTTTCCAATATATTCCATATCATGAATCCTTTTGCTGAATTCAGTTTTAGCTAACTCGACCAAGAATAATGGCATTCCTTGCATGTTGTTGTTTCTGCGCATTTGAGTCACTAAAATTACATCAAATTTTTCGTCTGTTAGTTGTTCTTGGATTTGAGTGATTGGGAAATCAAATGGAAGTCCCCTGATAACTTTTTTCACTGTTTTTTCCGTGGGTAGCTCATAGGTGTGAGCTTCTATTTTATTATCAGTAATAAATTTATTGATTTTTCTGTAGTCTTCAACAGTTGATGGTTGAATTTTGACGTGTTGTCTGGTTATGTTGGCTGTGACTTTGTTGTCTACCACCTTGTTTATTTCGGTAATTATTTTGTTACCATTTAGCTTGTCGTCTATAAAGACAGGGGGATTCTAATTTTCTTAGCTTGATTCACGTTTTCAGATACTTCCATAGAAGTGTTATCATTGTTTATTTGGGCGGTAGATGGCGCCACTTCTTCATTTGTGTTTTCCTCTTCAGATAGGACCTCAAATCTATTGCTTGTGGATATTTTAATATTTACGTCCTTTAATGGAGTAGCCTTTCTCTTTTTCTTTGTTTAGGGGCCTCGCCCTGAATTTTAAGGTTTTGAACTTGATTGTTGAGTTGATGTTGTTTTTCCAGTTCGATTATTTTGGAATGACATTTCAGTTCCAAGTTCAACAGCTGCTGTTGGAATGTGATAAATTCAAGTGTTTGAGCATTGATTGGCCCAATCTGGTTAGTGTTATTTTGAATAACTTTGAGGACTGCTTTTAGTTCATCGACATCTGTTGATACAGTTATGTTTTGGTATTCTCTGCTATATTCGAATTCAAGGAATGTATTTGCAAGATTGCTAATGCTTCCATTTTGAAATTCCACTGGCAGTGTCCTGGAAGTGGGCGTGGTTACGGTCTCTCCTGTGGGATCCATTTCCTTAACCAAAGAATGGAGAAGGGAACTTTTCCGCGCCTGGAAAAGACAAAAGTAAAGAGGTTAGACCTCTCAGGGACTCCGAAACGGAGTGTGAGACCTGGTCTCTAAAATTGACAATTAGTTTACCAGAATTCGCCCTCAGGGACCCAGAACTCAGTTAGCTAGGTGTGAGACCGACGTATGGCTATGGAACAAAGTTAGTGCGGCACCTTAAGAAAGGAATATTCGCATGGAGCTTTAAGTCAGAGCTTAAGCAGTCAGTCAGTTTTCCTTATTTTTGCTAGTTTTTACTTGTATTTTTTCCTTATTTCACTGTACTATTACATGTTCACTATGAGCTCACTGTGCTCAACTCTAACGTCCAATCAGAGGAGAGGATTTTTCCCTCGCCCTCACCTACTCATTTCTTACTTATCTTTCATTGGCTCTTCAGCACTACATCAGATGAAGGAGAAAAAACGGCTACGCCGTTGTATGCTCTGGTTCTCTCACATGATTCTGAATATAAAACAGGAAAATACAGGGCAAAAATAAGTGAAAGTCTATTTACAACAAGCGCAAAAAATCGTATACAAGTGAAACGAAAAAATGGAAAGCAATAATTTTGGTCATTCCTGTTTGGGAAACTGAAGGCGTTAGTCGTTCTTTTTCCTGCTCTCTCTTTCATTGTGAATACTCCCTTTATGGGTGCCGCAATTTAATTTTGTTTTCCAAAGCCAAGCGACGTACTCACACCTAGCTAACTGAGTTCTGGGTCACTAAGGGCGAATTCTGGTTATCTAAGTTTCATTTTTCTTTGACCAGTTGCTCACACCCTGTTAATTAGATCAGGGTCCCTGAGCGGTCAGCTCTCTGCTTTTGATCTCCCCGTGCAAGGAGATCCCTCTATTCTTCACTATGTCATCTGTTGATTCTTCCGGGGGTGTTTCCCATCCCAATCAATCGACTGAAGTTTCTGCAAACATATCAAACGATGAGAAACTCCCTGCAGAGTTTTCGCATAAGGGTATTGCCCACCTAATACCTTTTTATCTTGAATTCAACTATACCAGTTTCTTTAGTAAGATCAATGCCACATCCGATCTTAAAGACAAAGAGGAACAATTAAAACATATTCAAATAATTACAGCTGCTGCTTGTCCCATCAATGGGAGACCGGTTCCTGACGTGATCAACTCAAGACGTGTTTGGAGCGAGCTCTGCTATTTTCCCCTACGGTAAAAACTGAATGAGCGAAGCGGCTGCCGTCGCAGACCAGCGCGGCCAGCAACTAAGCCTAAAACCGGCGCCTGATGGTGGAGAAGAAGTATACGTGGCAAGAAGTTCAACGATTTTAGCGGCTCCCAAGCTGAAATTGGATAAACCACAGGAAAACTTAGATGAAGTAAGATGGGAAACAACAATTTCTACTGATATTATGCCAAAAAGTAATAAACAACATAAGTCAACGAAGAATTCGGACTTGGAATTGACAGAAAATTCGACAACCAGGATAATTGAAACAGACTCGACTATGGATACTTCGCAACCAAGCCACAGTAAGATGGATAACAAAAGCTATGTACGTGACCAAGAAACTCCGACTACAAAGAAAAATCTTCAAAGTTCAAATGGAAACAATACCATGGACAAAATGTTACCACCGACAGCGGTATTTGTATTCCAAAAATACGCTGAGCCAACAGTCATTACACTTTTTGATCTGTATGTGTCCTGCTACCACAACGGATACCAAGCCAGTCAAAGAGTCCAAGAATCGAAGGCCATCATAGAAAGACTAAAAATACCTGTATCGAAACATGAAATTATAAAAATTGAAGAAGCAATTACAACCATGAACTTACTGAAAAACAGTGAATCTACGTCAAATGATAAAACAATTAATGGAAAATTAAATAAATTATATGCAGATTTAGATGATTTTTTCGAACACGGAGGTAAGTGCAACCCATTTTCCTTTAATTGCAGTGATAATGTATTCTATTATACAATTAATGATAATACTCCAGTTGAAATTAATACTAGTATCAATATTGATGATTTGAATATATTACTTGCTAAATATATGACAAATTATAATCTTAATGTAACACCGTATATTGACACTGAAATATGTAAAAATCAAATGTTATCTTACTATGCAATCACTATGAGGTTTTCACTAGTAAATTGTCTAGGAGCAATTCAAAATGTATTATGTGAACAAGGGATTATGGAGGAAGATCCTCAGCCCCTACAGTATAAGGAAACTAAAAGAAATAAAAAAAGATCCAGAGCTAGAGACAATCTCATGCCAGCTAAAAAGCTAATAATTGATAATAATCGATTTGCAGCTCTAAGCGATAACAGTGATGATGAGGATAATATAGTAAACAATATAAAGGGTAAACAAACATCGGAAATATTAAACACACAGCAAACCATGGAAATAAATAATGAAAATGAAATGTTAGAAAATCCCAACATCCCCAAACCACCGGCGATTATGATACAAACACCAATTAAATATTCGGAGATAGTAAAAAACTTAAACGAAAAATTACCCTTCACTATTATGGGTAAGCCGGAAGGTAAATTCTTAAAATGTTTCGTTAAAACAATTGAGAATCATCGTGCACTAACATCATTTCTTAATAATGAAAAAATAAACTATTATATAATTAATCCAAGATCCATGAGACCTCTAAAAGTTGTGATTCGAGGATTGCCAATTGATCATGACATGGATGAAATAAGGGAAAAATTAGAAGAAAATAAATTCATAATTATTAAAATTAATCAACTTAGACGACCCAAAGGAGAAAGACAAATTATGCCATTGTTTCAAGTACATTTACCGAACAATAAAGACAGTCAAAAAATATTTAATCTCACAGAGTTAGGTTATTTCAAAATTAATGTAGAAAGATACAGAAATACTGGGGGTACCCCTCAATGTCACAGATGCCAATTATGGCATCATTCCAGCGAAAATTGTTCATTAACACCCCGCTGTGTTAAATGCGCGGGAGCACACCTAACAAAAGATTGCATTAATAAAGATAGAATGGAAAACCCAAAATGTGCAAATTGTGGTGGTCCTCACCCGGCAAATTTTAGTCCCCTCAGGGGGTTTACCTTCTTTAGGTAAACACGGGTGTCACAATCCCGAGGTACCCTAGTGATCTATCCTCTTTCTTTTTTTCTCTCTCCTCTACTCTTCTGCTTTTTCTTCCTCTTCTCCCTCAGTGTGGTTGCCTCGCAAGAGGTTGAGGGCTCCCCTTGAGTAGCTTTCGCCGCTCTGTTGCTATTAGCTACTCTTGAGGACTAAATCACCCACGTGTTTGCCGTGCGTGGAGACCCGTGTCCCTGGAAAGGAGGATCCTGGTAATTGAGGCCTCCTGAGACCAACACATTGCTTTGGCCTCTGCTTCAGGTAAACGGGAGGTGTGTTGTGGTCCTCAGCACATCAATCGGCTTTATGGATCAAGCGATCGGTACATCTACTGGGTGACTCGTTAAGGGTGGAGGCCACTTCAGGGATGTACTGTGAGCGTATAGGACCTGGCTAGCACTGGTGCAGCTGGTCTGCATCCCCTTGTTGGACTCGGTGGTGGGTGGTGCCGTCAGGTCCCGAAAATTTTAAACTTATAAATGGAAAACAAAAATAAATCTTTTCTCCCACGGGAGCAACAAATGAAAAATCTGAATTGCAAGTACTTTATTGTTAAAAGAAAGGAGGGAAGCTTTGAAAGTGTCTCCCCTTCTTAATTCAAAAAGGAATATCGGCCACTGTAGGGGAAGTGAAAAATATACGAAAAGTACGATCTGGTGATTTGATGATTGAGGTTGCTAATGCTACTCAGGCAGGAGTTATAAGCAATTTGAAGTTAATAGCAAATTTAGAGGTAACTGTGTCGCCTCACGGTAACCTGAACTTTTCTCGAGGTGTTATTTCCGCAGGAGATTTGCTGTATACGCCGACGGATGAGATTCTTGAAAATTTGCAAGAACAGAAGGTCTGTGCTGTAGAACGCATTACAGTCAGAAGAGATGGAAAGTATATGAATACTAAGCATCTCATTCTGACTTTTGCGACGCCAGACCTTCCGCAGCACGTAAAAGCTGCATATTTGAATTTACCCGTCCGGCCATACATACCAAATCCCTTGCGATGTTTTCAGTGCCAACGTTTTGGACACTCGAGGAACGCTTGCAGAGGCCAACTAACCTGCGCACGTTGCGCTGTGGTTGGCCATGACAGCTCTAACTGCACAGCGAAGGAGAGGTGTGTCAACTGTCATGATGACCACCCCTCCTATTCCCGAAGTTGTCCTATATGGGCACTGGAAAAGGAAATAACTACTCTGAAGGTTACCACCAACTGTTCATACCTAGAGGCTAGACGACAAGTTACCTCTCGCTGCCCTAAACCTGGAGTAAGCTATGCAACCGCAACGAAAAAGGTCACCAGATCAGCAAGTACTCAAACAGAATTGGTTCCACTTCCCTTGATTAGATTACCCCAGACAACAACACTAAAGCCAAAATCATCTTCAAATTCGGTTAGTAAAAGAAAAGCTCCTTTGGCTAGAACAAAAGTCCCAAAGGCTTATAAATTAAAATCTGCAAAGGAGGGTTCAATCCGACCCTCCATATCCACCCGTAAAGCCTTGTCCCTGGAGGCTGACGCTGTATCTTTACATCCCTCGGACGAAGATTTATCGATCGAGGAGATGTCAGATGACACGCTTTCCAGCTCCGGGAAAGGAGCTTCTCAAATTAAAAAATAACTTCCTTTGTTTCTTGGAACTGCCATGGTTTGCGTTCCCATCATGATGACATCAAGTCCATAATTTCAGCCTACAACCCCGCATGCGTTGCACTTCAGGAAACATTCCTGAAGTCCAGCAATAACATTTCCATGCGTGGGTTTAAAAGCTTTAGAAAAGACTGTGGTGACGATGGTACAGTGTCTGGAGGTGTTTGTATATTAACATCTAATACTTTCCCCAGCACTGCCCATCCATTGAATACTAATCTACAGGCTGTTGCTGTAAGAATTCATACTTTATGCTTATTAACAGTCTGTAGTTTGTATTTACCACCACATGATGTCATCCGCCAAGAGGAACTCGATGCACTAATAGATCAGCTGCCAACACCATTTCTACTGTTAGGTGACTTTAACGGCCATAGTTCTTTGTGGGGAAATGATGATACTAATTCTCGCGGTCGGCAGATAGAGCGTTTTATTTCAGATAATAGTCTCTGTCTGCTGAATACCGACGAGAAGACATATTTCCATGTACCCACAAGAACGTTTCATTCTCTCGATCTGGCCATTTGTTCACCATCTCTTCTGCCATTGTTGAATTTGATTGTGGGAAATGATCTGCACAATAGCGATCATTTTCCTCTCGTCATCTCCCAGACTGGAGGTAGTAGTGTAGGACAACGCCTACCTACTTACGTGTACAGTCGGGCAGATTGGACGTTTTTTACACAATTGGCAGATATTGATAACGAAATGGTTATGATCGAAAGTATTGATGATGCCGTTTGTAAAGTCACCGAAACAATTATTAAAGCAGCTGACGCATCAATACCTAAGAGTTCCTCTATACCACACAGGCGTTGCAAACCTTGGTGGAATGAAGAATGTCAAAAAACCTATAAGAAACAGAGGAGGTTATGGGGGTTATTTAGAAGATACCCCACAACGGAGAATCTTATCGCCTTTAAGAGAGCAAAAGCATTAGCTCGCAGAACTCGTCGCCGAAGTCAGAAGGAATCCTGGTCTCGCTATGTATCCTCAATTACTTCTTCCACATCCAGTAAACAGTTGTGGAGAAGAGTAAAAGCAGCCAATGGAATATATAAGGAATTCTCCATTCCAATCTTAAAATCCGGAGCTGCTATATACTCTTCTCCTAAGGACATCGCTAACGTCCTTGGTGAAACCTTTGCTAGCGTCTCGAGCAACGACTCTTATAGTCCTTCGTTCTTAAGGACAAAGAGTCGTGCTGAGCAAACACAAATTCGTTTCAACCATGGACAAGCTTTGCCTTATAACTGTGAGTTTCGGATGTTGGAATTGAAGAGAGCATTACAGCAGGCCAATAATACCAGTCCAGGACCTGATGGAATCAGCTATGAAATGCTTCGTCATTTAAGTCCAGATTCTCTATTGAACTTATTGTTATTGTTCAATAGGATCTGGACTGAAAGCGAATTTCCATCACTTTGGAACGAAGCTATAGTGATTCCCATCCTTAAGGCTGGTAAGGATCCTTCTATTCCTTCACACTACCGACCAATAGCTCTGACGAGTTGCTTTTGTAAGACTCTCGAACGTATGGTCAATGCCCGTCTCGTATATGTCCTAGAAACAAATAAAAATATTCATATCAATCAGAGTGGCTTCCGTAAAGGAAGATCCACTCTTGATAATATTACTTACTTGGAAACCCAAATCCGCAACGCCTTTGTGCGGAGGAATCATCTGGTTTCCATTTTCTTTGACATCGAGAAGGCATATGACCGTACATGGCGATACGGAATTCTCCGTACATTATATGATTTTGGCTTTAGGGGTAATCTTCCGATATTCCTAAAAAATTTTCTACGCTCCCGTTTTTTAAAGTACGTATTGGAACTGCTTTTTCCAATACTTTTATTCAAGCCGAGGGTGTACCCCAAGGCTCTATTTTAAGTGTCACACTTTTTAACCTTTACATCAGTTGCATCCTACATCAAATCTCACCTCCTGTTTATGGCACGCTATATGTTGATGACCTGCAAATATCATGTGAGGGTTCTAACATGCGTTTAATTGAGAGACAACTACAAACAACTGTCAACAAACTTGCTGCATGGTGTGCTGAGAATGGCCACACGCTGTCTCCTAGCAAGAGTAATTGTGTCCATTTCTGCAAGAAGACTAGCCTACATAATGATCCTACTATCTATATAAATAATACACCTATCCCTGTTGTCAACGAGATAAAATTTCTGGGTATAATATTTGACCAAAAGTTAAATTTTCTTTCGCATGTTCTTCATTTGCGGAAGAAGTGCGAGCGATCGCTTAATATCCTCAAGGTGCTTTCTAATACATCTTGGGGTGCTGATCGCACGGCACTACTTCGTGTCTACCAATCAATAATTTTATCTCGTATGGACTATGGATGTGTTGTGTATGGATCTGCTAGGTCTTCTGTTCTACGCAGACTGGATACAATACATCACTCTGCTTTGAGAATATGCTCAGGCGCATTCCGCACATCACCCGTCCAGAGTCTATATGCAATCTGCCAACAACTGCCTTTAGACCTGAGACGAATGCAGCTGTCTCTCAATTATTATGCAAAAATCATGTCGGACCCTCATCATCCATTACGTTCCATGACTACTACACCTGCACTAATGAGGCTGTATGACGCACGTGCATACAGCATTCCACCTTTTCTCACACGAACAAAAGCTAGTCTCTCATTATCTGACCTATATGGAGTCCGTTTTGACAAAACGGACTATTTGTCTCATCCACCTTGGTATGATCCACAGATTAAAATCATCAAACCTTTTGCTTGCTTTAGAAAATCAGACACAGCAACTACTGTTTTCCAGCAGCTATATGCCTCACATCGCTGTCAGTACACTACGTACACACCAATTTTCACAGATGGATCAAAATCTGCAGGACATGTTGGATGTGCTGTAGTTACTGAAAACAAAACTCTTAGCTACAGCCTCCATTCGTCCTGCTCCATCTTCTCTGCTGAAGCAACTGCTATTTACCAAGCTCTTCAGCAGATGAATACATGTGAAACTCGTAAATACTGTGTGTACACTGACAGTTTGAGTGTGTTGGAAGCTTTGCGGAACAGTAGTTTTGACTGTCATCCTGTTGTGTCTAGAATTTTCCGAGCATTAGATTCCCTTGCTGGCAAGGGATATGACATTATTTTCTGCTGGATCCCAAGTCATGTAGGTCTCGATGGCAATGAGAGGGCTGATGCAGCTGCTAAATCTGCATCCGGCCCATCTCTTCCATCCATTCCTTTGTTAGATGTGAGAAGGTGTGTTAAAAAATTTACTCAAGATCTTTGGCAGGAGTCTTGGAACATGCAGGTCACTAATAAATTGCATGCCATATTCCCATATATCACCACATTAACAGTCTTACCGTTACGAAGTGCTGATGTTCGTCTGACTCGCCTTCGTATCGGACACACACGTTTCACACACAGACATTTGTTCTTAAACGAATTAAATCCATGGTGTGAAACGTGTGATGAACCATTTACTATATATCATATTTTAATCTCATGTCAAGATTTTAACCATTTACGTTTACATTTTTTAAAACAGATATTTTAACATTATTTGATTTATTGGGAGAACCTCCAAATAGAAATCTATTTGCCTTCTTAAGAGCAATAGATTTTCTCCATTTTATTTAAAATTTACTGAATAGTTTTATATTTTTAAATTATGAATTTTTTATTTACACTATATACACTGTTTTTTGTATTTTAATAGGATTTTTATGTTGCTTGGGTTTTCTTTACTTTAATTAAAAAATAAAAAATAAATAAAATAAATAAATAAAAAATCAAAGATTGGCGCAGTTTGTCCTATTTTGGACCTTGCGCCAGAAAACCCAACCAACCAACCAACCAACCGGCAAATTTTAGAGGTTGTCCCTCTTTCCCCAAAAATAATAAAACACCACAAAATCCTAAAATAAATCATAATTATTCAAATAGGACAAATATAGTAAGGGAAGGTGTAAGTTATGCAAATATTGCAGGAAATAATAACTACACTGGACATAATAACCAAAATATAAATAATAATCACAATGCTTATAATGGTATGCAAAATACTGGTATATTTAATAATAACGCTTCCACCAATTTTGGAGGAAATGTAGGAGACATGCTCTCGTTAATTCAAGTATTTCATGAATTATCTAATAATAGAGTATTTCTCCAGTGAATAAGTTTAGTCAAAACTGTTTTGCCAACTATAAACAGTGTTGATAATGTTTATGATATGTTTTTTGAAATAGTGCAGGCCATAGAGCCTATTTTACCTAAAAATAATCCCTCACCATAAGCAATAATAATGTATCACTTAAATTATGTACGTGGAATGCAAATGGCATTCTTGCTAAAATTGAAGAAATTAGGGAATTCATAGATACGCATTCCCCCGATATTATATTTGTACAAGAAACGCATCTTCGCAACGTTCAGAAATTTACCATTAGAAACTATAGTATATACAGAAATGACAGGATTAACAAAGAACAAAATTACAGATTTTGTCAACCTGGAGGCACAGCAATATTAATAAAAAATAACATACCGCATGTTCAAATAGAAACACCCCCTTTATCATGCATAGAAGCAACTATTATTGAAATAAAAATTGGAAATAACCCACCCACAATTGTAAGTTCAATTTACATACCACCACAAAAAAATATTCGTAATAAACCTGAGAGAAATATTTTCCCTACTAATGACTTCAACAAATTAATTTCACTAGGAAATTCACACATAATGGGAAAAGACTACAACTCCTATCATACACTGTGGAACTGTCATAGAACAAACTCTTTCGGTAATATACTCAAACAAATAATATGCTCTAAAAACCTGCACATACATGCACCAGAAACACCTACACGTATTGGAGGACATATTAGAGCAGTTGGTTCAGTACTGGACTTTTTTATAAGTAAGAATTTCACATACAAATCCACAACAATAACACTAGAGGAAATGACCAGTGACCACAACCCAGTACTATGTACCTTTGATACTACACACACAGACCACACACTACACCACACCTTAATCCCAAATTGGAACAAATTTATGAATTTATTAAATAAAAACTTCAACTATATACAAAATATAAACTCAATATCTGATATAGAAAACGTGGTACAAAATTTATCAGAAACCATTTACAAATCATATGAAGACACGGCAAAGAAAATTAAAAATAATACAAATACATCCTTTTTATCCAATGAAATTAAGAAAAAAATTAAAAATAGAAATAAACTTCGCAAGAACTGGCAAAGGAATAGAAAAACAGAGGATAAAAAAAATTATAATAAATATAATAATAATCTTAAAAAAGAAATCAAAGAATTTAAAGAAAAACAATGGACAGATCATATAACTACTTTAATCGCTTCAGATGGGTCATTATGGAAAGCGATAAACTTTCACAAAAAAAAAAAATAATATGATACCCCCCTTAAACGGAGAATCTAGTATTATTTACACGAACAAAGAGAAGGCCAATAAACTAGCAAACAATTTTGTAAAACAATTTACTCCTAATAATAATACTGATGCAAATGATTTAGTAATTGAAAACGAAGTTCACCAAATACTTAATACCAATGTAAGCACAAATAACATAATTACTATTAAACCAAGTGAAATAATCTCGTATATAAACAACATGCACCCCAAAAAAACACCTGGATTGGATAAAGTGACAAATGCGATGCTAAAACATCTCCCAATTAAAGTGATATATTTCCTAACTAAAATATTCAATAAATTAATTAAACTTAATTATTTTCCTAATTACTGGAAAAAAGCTATTATAACGCCAATTTTTAAAGGAGGTGGGAAAAATCCCAGAGACTCACTAGCGTACCGACCAATCAGTTTATTATCAACTATTTCAAAATTATTTGAATATTGTATTAAATATAGATTACAGAAGTTTATCAACGAAAATAACATTTTAAACAACGAACAATTTGGGTTCAGAAGCAAGCATTCGACAACGCATCAACTATTACGAGCTGTTGAATTTCTTACTGAAAATATCAATAATAACAATGCAATAGCTACGCTATTTCTGGACGTTGCGAAGGCGTTCGACAAAGTTTGGTTTAATGGTCTCATATATAAATTGTATAAATTAAATATTCCAAATAACTTTATTAAATTAATCAATAACTACCTAAAAGGCAGAAAATTTGCAGTTAAAGTTAACAATGAACTATCAAACGATTTTGATATCCTTAGCGGGGTACCACAGGGATCAATTTTAGGGCCTCTACTCTTTTCCCTTTATATTACAGATATACCAAAACTTAATGAAATTCAGTTATTTATTTTTGCTGATGACACGGCTATTATGTCATCAGGTAATTCAAATGAAATAGCCGCAGCATCTATTAGAATATATATCCCAATAATTGAAAAATGGTTACAAAAATGGAAAATCACTATAAACCCTGATAAATGCATCTCAGTATTATTCGGAAATAAAAGGAAACATACCACAGAATTGGAAATTAACAATACTAAGATCCCATGGACAAATAAAGTAAAATATCTGGGGGTTACCCTAGATCGCAGAATGACCTGGCTCCCTCATATAACAGAGACTATTAAAAAATGTAAACAAATGGAAGCTGTACTTTATCCTCTAATATCTAGAACTTCAAAATTAACATCAGAAAACAAATTATTAATTTATATGAGCCTTATTAGGCCTATTTTAACTTATGCTGCGCCCATATGGGGGTATGCAGCCGCAAGACATTATAACAAAATACAATCTTACGAGAACAGGATAATTAGAATGGTAGTAAACGCTCCCATATATTTCAGAAACGAAAATATTTTCAGGGAATACAATCTAGAAAGTATATCTAAATTTATACTCAGAATCTCAACAAATTTTTATAATAATTTGACAAACATACCAAATCCCTTAATAAATACACAGCCTGACTACAATATAAATGATCCCAAAAATAGAAGAAGACCAAAATCTATATTTAGAAACACAAATTAACTAGAAATAGAATATCCAAATTACAGATTAATAAAATGTGAAATAAGTTACAACAATATCATGACCTATATAATTCTTATCAAATATACATTATCCCTGCAATTTTTGGTTGCACTTATTTAATGATTAAAGACTCTTTAGTCTTTTCTTGATTAAACATTGTAAATATATTATATGTATTAAAAAAAATGTATATGTATATATAAATGTATATTTAGTTATTGTCAGAATTGTATAAACAAGATTAGTTGTATATAAAATGTTCATATAAAATAATATATAATAGGCATTGCAATGCCTAAGGACATATTACCAGGCGATGACCTGATGACTATGTAAACTATAATCAAGCAACAGGCCAGCTACATGTACAAACCTAAAGCCTATAATACATAATATAAGAAAAACTATGTTCAATTAAAATCATGTTGACCCCATATGTATAACGACCCTGTCGGTTTCAATAAAGCTAACTGCCTTTTGGATGCTGGCGGCCATGCCAGAGAATACCGGTTCGATCCCCCTGCCCAGTTTTAGAATTTCATCTTCAAAAAATTAAAAATTTCAAATATAAAAAATATGACTAACATATGTTAGGAAAATAAATTAAATATGATTAAATTGGAGATATGTGCCCCCAGCACTGGAGCTCCGGTCACCAAAGGCCACCCCCTCGTCCATTGTCCCATCAATGGAGTCTCTGCTGCCTTCATTAACTTTCAAAACAAGCTGCTCAATCTGGAGCTCAAAATCACTACTAAAGTTCACTAACTGAAACATCAACGTAACGAACTTGAACTGGCCAAGCTTAAAAACGAATTAAAAGCACAACTGGATGCTCCGCCAAAAAAGAAAAAATCAGAGAAAAAACGCAAGTTGAAATTAAATGCTCTCACACTAGCAAACAAATTCAGTGCTTTAGAAATCGAAGAATTTCCTCCTCTTCCTTCTGAAAAAGATGATGGTTTGATCAATTCTTCCGATCAAAACGCTAATAAGCCTGCCCCTATGGAGACTGACATCCCTACTACTATATACACGTAAATCGAGTGCGACCCGAAGGTCTTTGCTCGGTATGAGGTGACTGAGGAGACGAAAAAACGACAAAAAATCAGTATGAATAATTAAAAGAGTGAGGTAAAAGACAGCACAACAAAACAAATACAAAAAACAGCAAATCCTTTAACAAGGGAGTAAGATGAAAGAGAAAGTAAGGCAACTACAAAATAAATGAGATTAGATAAGGATAAATGAGAATAAATGCGGTTAAAATGCGATTAAATACTAGAAGAAAAGGGAAAATAAACAGATATAAACATATTTACAAGGAGCGCTAACAAGCGAGCCAATAGGAAGGATGGGAGTGACAAGAGCTTTCTCTCAGGTCCGAGGAGCAGGGTGTGACGTCATGAAAAGGTTTAAATAAAGAAAAAATCCATAAAAAATCGGGGATTCTGTATTTAACCTCCTAGCAAAACGGACGTTTTTATCTACAGGAAATTTTTCACTCGCACTCTGCATCAACTTTCACGTAAGTTAAAGTCCCCGGATACCACTACGGTGACAACTCAAGGGGCAATTTTTCTCTCTCTTTACTGATGTCCCAGGCATCAATGGAGACTTGCGAGTCTCCGCCCCCCTCCTTGCCACGTAACCCTGATTTGTCGCCTCTGGCCACAGCCAAAATTGACCAGTTAAATCAGGAGCTCAGCATCCTGAGACAAATCTACGAGCTAAAAGCTACCTATACTGAAAATGAGAAGAGATTACTAGCCTACAAACTCAGGCTAAACCACGAAGACCCGGCTTACCGCCAGCTTCAAAACGAAACAGATAAATTGTACAACACCCTCAAAACCTTAGCGGATAATAACAATCTTAAACTATTCCTCCTTCCTGCCAATTACGACGAAATGCGTAAGCTGGTCGAAGAGCAAACTGCCGTTCTCACGGCAAATAAATCTCAACCGTCAGATACTGACAAGTACGGTTTCAAAACTGTTGTTAATAAAAAACGCAACAAAACTAAAATATCTTCGACCAACGAAACTCAGTCGGAAGATGACGCTCCCGCAGTAAACTCTGCAAAGAAGAGCAAAATAAATCAGCAGGCAGCCGTGGAGGAAATTGCTTCCCCCCACCCCCTCAGCCAAAAATTCCCCCGTTCTTTATAGAACCCAGATCAGACTGGAGCATAATGCTCGCAGCCTTGAGAAGAGAAGCACCATCAACGACCAGTAAACTTACTGGTAAATTCATAAAACTTACGGTAAAAACTATTCCTGAATACAGAGCCCTACAAGGCTTTCTTACGGCAAACAACATCCCCTTCAAAAGCTTTAAGAAGAGAGACCGATTAAAATAGTGATACGGGGACTCCCTCTGGTCACCCCTATCTCAGACATCAAAATGTACACTGAAGCCCTCGGCTTCGAGGTACATAATATTCATCAACTCACCAGAGGAGGCAGCAAACGCTCCCTCATACCACTACTCTACCTACAAATAGTGCCCTCTCCCAACGCGGAGAAAATTTACGACATCACAGAGTTCATGGGCACCGAAGTGAAAATTGAATGCTACCGTGGTAGGAAAGGCCCTAAGCAGTGCTATCGCTGCCAAGGCTTCCACCACAGTTCCGAAATGTGTACCCTTCAAATTAAATGCTTACGGTGCGCAGGCCCCCATCAAGCCAAGGACTGCACTCATCCCTATGATGCCCCCCTCTTCTGTGCAAATTGTAGTGGCGATCACGCCTCCAATTACAGAAAATGCCCTAAAAACCCTGCTAACCTAGGCAAATTTGCCAAAAATAAAAACAAGACAAAACCCGCAGCAAACGGCTGTCACTCAGAAGCAATTCCCTCTGGGCGCGCAAAGGCTCCGCCCCAATGTGAACTACAGCAACGCGGTATCAGGTGTAAACGCCACTCAGTTCCCCCCTCTACCAAAGCAAAACCTAACCCCAAACAATCATGTTGATAATTCCTGCACGGACACACTACGTGCTGTGATGGATATTTCCAAAGACGTAGAAAATAAACAACTACTGGTCCAAGCCTTTAAAATCTCTCTCCCTGCACTCAGAAATGCTGACGCAGGAGTTGACAAAGCCTACATTATTTTCGCAAATTATATCGAGCTAGAAATGGCTCAAAATCACTTAGAAAATCAAATTCATGGCCTTTAATTATCTAAACATTTGTTTCTGGAATGCCAACGGAGTAAGATCAAAAATGGAGTGGTTGCCGGCTGGCTGGTTGAAGAGGTACCTGGATCGATACTACGATATACACGTTAATGAGTGCGGTCGAGAAACCTTTGCTCAGTGTGAGGTAACTGAAGAAAAAAGGAAGAGATTCCGTCTGAGAAAAACTTGGCATGAGATAGGACAAAACAGACAACACAACAAGACAGATAAAACAAGAATTGTTCTGCCTGGGTCGCTGTTTCTGATGCCACACTAGGGGTGGGGGTAGGTCAACCAGCTGCCACTTGAGCATAGGATACTTCTTTTCGAACAAAGTTCGTTTTAGTTTTTGGTGAGATCAAAAATCGAGGAAAACAGAGAATTCGTCTGCGCCTACGATATTGACATCCTATTGGTCCAGGAGACCCATCTCTCCCCAGCACTCTTTTCAATCTACCTCCCCCCCAGGAAAACGGGCGGCAGCTTCCCAGCTGATGATCTGACCAAAATATTTGCTATTTCTAATAATACAATAGCAGCGGGTGATTTCAATTCAACCTACACTATCTGGGGAAATCACTACAGCAATAATTATGGCACCTCACTAAACTCTTTCACTCAAAAGAAAAACATCAACATTCTCGCCCCCACCTCCCCCACTCACTTTTGCTCTGCCATAAACAGAAACCCCACTATTATTGACTTTGCCCTCCTCAAAAATATATTTTTCACTACTGAAATTTTTGTTGTAAATGAGTTAAATTCAGATCATCTCCCAATTATCCTAAAAACTAATGCAAAATCTCTAAATACAAATATTCCTGGTCAGGTCATCACTGATTGGTCAGAATTTAGGCTAGCTCTCGAGCGTAAGCCCCTCCCCCATCTTGGAAATAAGACTAAAAATACTGCTGATAATATTATTAACTATATTACTTCCACTTTTGAAAATGCAAAAAATACCGCTACTAAACCTAAAAATCAAAATAAACATACTAAACTCCCCTACTTCATCAAGCAAAAAATCAAACTCAGAAATAAACTGAGAAGGGAATATCAACGTACTAAATACCCCCACTAAACAGCAGCTCAATAATCTGATTAACGAAATCAAACAGGATTGTCTAAAACTCAAAGAAGAAACCTTTACTAACTTCTGCGAAAAACTAAATGATAACTCAGCTCTTTTTTGGAAATCACTGAGAAGTAAAAGAAAACCTTTTAATCCCATCCCCCCTCACTAATAATCAAACATTCCTCTATAAACCAGAGGAAAAAGCTGAAATTTTAGCTGACTCGCTTCAAGAGCAATTCACCCCCCATAACACCCCCGATACCCCACTGTACAACACTGTAAATAATGATATAAACAGTATCCTCAACAACAGCGGTTCAAATGACCTCCCCCCCGTCAAAGCCTCAGAAATTCAGCGTTTCATTAGAACACTCAACAAAAATAAAGCCCCAGGAATCGACGCCATCTCAAATCAAATGCTTAAACAGGCCCCACTTAAATTCATATTATTAATCACCTATCTTATAAATCTATTAACGGAACTAAATTATTTCCCTGATAAATGGAAAACAGCACTCATCATTCCTATTCCAAAGCCAGGAAAAGACCACACAAACCCCATTAATTATCGTCCCATTTCCCTACTCTCAAGCCTCTCAAAAATTTACGAATTTGTTCTACTTAAAAATCTTAAAAACTTCTGTTTCTCCAACAACATCATCATCCCTGAGCAGTTCGGCTTTCGCCCCCAGCACTCCACAGTACATCAACTTCTTAGAGTTACCGAATTTATTTTTGATGGCTTTAAAAAAGGAGAAACCACCGGAGGCATCTTCTTAGACGTTGCCAAGGCATTTGACCGTGTCTTACACAACGCACTTCTCTACAAAATCAAAAAACTAAATTTTTGAAATCAATTCCTGAAAATAATCAATTCTTATCTAACCAACAGAAATTTTGTCGTCAAAGTCGGACAATCTATTTCTACCAGCAGATGTATCCAGGCTGGAGTCCCACAAGGAAGCCTCAATGCCCCACTACTTTTCTGTATTTACGTTAACGACATCCCCCGCACCCCTAACGTCCTAATTGCCTGCTATGCAGACGATACTGCCATCCTTACTAGAAATAGAATCCCCAAAAATGTATGTACTGCTCTTCAAAAATATCTGGACAATCTATCCCCATATCTTAACGACTGGAAGATTAAAATAAATGCGTCTAAATCAGCTGCAATTCTTTTCCACAGAAATAGAAATCCCACCCCCCCACTCAACCTCACCATCTCCAATGAAAATATCCCATGGGAGAAAGATGTCAAATATCTAAGTGTAACGTCAGACTCACACCTGAAATTTACCAAGCATGCCACAATCGCCTTGCAAAAAGCAACAGCGGCAAGCAAAGCACTCTCGTGCTATCTAAACTCCAGGAGTCGTCTCTCAATTAAGGCCAAGACTCTGACATATACCTCGATTTTAAGACCCATTTTCACATATGGCATTTCAGTCTGGTGTCAGACAACTAGAGCTAGGAGAATTTCTCTCCAAACTTTTCAAAATAAAACTTTACGGAAAATCACCCGAGCCCCATGGTTCGTACGAAACGAAACTATTCACGCAGATCTAAAAATTCCTACTGTATTTGACTTTGTGAAGAAAATTTCCACCAAAATGTATAATAATCTTGCTAATATTAATAATCCGGCAATAACTAATATAACCCAATACACCCCTGGCACTACTCTTTCATTTAAACGCCCCAGAGATATTCTTAATGAAGATGACTTCACTGTTAATTTTAAAGCCAAAAAACCCTGTATTCAAAATTACATAACATACTCTTTTCCAAGCGATACCTATGATTGAAAACTCCATATCAACTCCTCAATCAAAATTCTAAACTTCAAATTATTATTTATCTCTACATTACCCCCTCCCCCAATTATTCCAAAAAATTGGACTTTCTGGTTGGTTGGTTGGTTGGGTTTAATGGCGCAAGGTCCAAAAACGGACATGCTGCGCCAAGAATTAAGTTTAAAAGTAGATATTTAGTAGATATTTTATTTATTTTTTTATTATTTTATTTATATTATTTTATTTATTAATTTATTTTAAAAACCCAAGCAACATTAAAATTTTAAAAATCAAAAATCAGTGTATAAATATATTAAAATCAAATTACACATAAAAGCAAAATCAAAATATATATACTTTTAAAATTTAAAAAAAATAAATTAAATATAATGTATAAAACCTATTGCCCTCAAAAAGGCAAATAGGTTCCTGTGGGGTGGTTCCCCAAGCAAATCAAATAAGGTTAAAATATCACAATTAAAAAAGTGTAAACGATATTGGTTAAAATATGAGCATGAAATTAAAATATGATAAACAGTGAATGGTTCATCACACGTTTCACACCATGGATTTAATTCGTTTAGAAACAAATGTCTATGTGTGAAACGTGTGTGTCCGATACGAAGGCGGGTTAATCTTACATCAGCACTTCGTATCGGTAAAACTTTTAATGAGGTGATGAATGGAAATATGGCACGCAATTTATTATTGACCTGCATGTTCCAAGACTCCTGCCAAAGATCTTGAGTAAATTTTTTTACACACCTTCTCACATCAAACAAAGGAATGGATGGAAGAGATGGGCCAGATGCAGATTTAGCAGCTGCATCAGCCCTCTCATTGCCATCGAGACCTACATGACTTGGGATCCAGCAGAAAATTATTTCATATCCCTTGCCAGCAAGGGAATCTAATGCTCGGAAAATTCTAGACACAGCAGGATGACAATCAAAACTACTGTTCCGCAAAGCTTCCAACACACTCAAACTGTCAGTGTAAACACAGTATTTAAAGGTATCACTTGTATTCATCTGCTGAAGAGCTTGATATAAAGCAGTTGCTTCAGCAGAGAAGATGGAACCGGACGGATGGAGGCTGTAGCTCAGAGTTTTGTTCTCAATAACTACAGCACAACCAACATGTCCTGCGGATTTTGATCCATCTGTGAAAACTGGTGTGTATGTGATGTACTGACAGCGATGTGAGGTATACAGCTGCTGGAAAACAGTAGCTGCTGTATCTGATTTTCTAAAACGAGCAAAAGGATTGATGATTTTAATCTGTGGATCATACCAAGGTGGATGAGAAAAATACTCCGTTTTGTCAAAACGGACATCATATAGGTCAGAAAGTATTAGATTAGATTTTGTTCGTGTGAGAAAAGGTGGAATGCTGTATGCATGAGCGTCATACAGCCTCATTAGTGCAGGTGTAGTAGTCATGGAACGTAATGGATGATGAGGGTCAGACATGATTTTTGCATAATAACTGAGAGACAGCTGCATTCGTCTCAGGTCTAAAGGCAGTTGATTACATATTGCATATAGACTCTGGACGGGTGATGTGCGGAATGCGCCTGAACATATTCTCAAAGCAGAGTGATGTATTGTATCCAATCTGCGTAAAACGGAAGACCTAGCAGATCCATACACAGAACACCCATAGTCAATACGAGATAAAATTAATGACTGGTAGACACGATGTAGCGCCGTGCGATCAGCACCCCAAGATGTATTAGACAGCACCTTGAGGATATTAAGCGATCGCTCGCACTTCTTCCGCAAATGAAGAACATGCGGAAGAAAATTTAACTTTCGGTCAAATGTTATACCCAAAAATTTTATCTCGTTGACAACAGGGATAGGTGTATTATTTATATAGATAGTAGGATCATTATGTAGGCTGGTCTTCTTGCAGAAATGGACACAATTACTCTTGCTAGGAGACAATGTGTGGCCATTCTCAGCACACCATGCAGCAAGTTTTTTGACAGTTGTTTGTAGTTGTCTCTCAATTAAACGCATGTTAGAACCCTCACATGATATTTGCAGGTCATCAACATAAAGTGTGCCATAAACAGGAGGTGAAATTTGATGAAGAATGCAACTGATGTATAGGTTAAAAAGTGTGACACTTAAAATAGAGCCTTGGGGTGCACCCTCGGCTTGCATAAAAGTATTGGACATAACTGAACCAATACGAACTTGAAAACCACGGGAGCACAAAAAATTTTCTATAAATATTGGCAAATTACCCCTAAAGCCAAAATCATACATCCTACGGAGAATTCCATAACGCCACGTACGATCATATGCCTTCTCTATGTCGAAGAAAATGGAAACGAGATGATTCCTCCGCACAAATGCATTGCGGATCTGCGTTTCCAGGTATGTAACATTATCAAGAGTGGACCTTCCTTTACGGAAGCCACTCTGATATATATGGATACATTTATTTGTTTCTAAGACATAGATGAGACGGGCGTTGACCATACGTTCGAGAGTCTTACATAAGCAACTCGTCAGAGCAATTGGTCGATAACTTGAAGGAGCAGAAGGATCCTTATTAGACTTAAGGATTGGAATCACTATTGCTTCGCTCCAAAGTGATGGAAATTGGTGTTCAGTCCCGATCCTATTAAACAATAACAGCAAGTTCAACAGGGAATCTGGACTTAAATGGCGAAGCATTTGATAGCTGATTCCATCTGGTCCTGGGCTAGTATCATGAGCCTGCTGTAATGCTCTCTTCAATTCCAGCATCCGGAATTCACAGTTGTAAGGCAAAGCTTGTCCATGGTTGAAACGAATTGGTGTTCGCTCAGCACGACTCTTTGTCCTTAAGAACGAAGGACTATAAGAGTCGTTGCTCGAGACGCTAGCAAAGGTTTCACCAAGGACATTAGCGATGTCCTTAGGAGAAGAGTATATAGCAGCTCCGGATTTCAAAATAGGAATTGAAAATTCTCTATATATTCCATTGGCTGCTTTCACTCTTCTCCACAACTGTTTACTGGATGTGGAAGAAGTTATTGATGATACATAGCGGGACCAAGATTCCTTCTGACTTCGACGACGAGCTCTGCGAGCTAATGCTTTTGCTCTCTTATAGGCGATAAGATTCTCCGTTGTGGGGTATCTTCTGAAGAGCCCCCATAACTTCCTCTGTTTCTTATAGGTGTTTTGACATTCATCATTCCACAAAGGTTTGCAACGCCGGTGTGGTATAGAGGAACACTTAGGTGTTGATGCATCAGCTGCATTTATAATTGTTTCAGTGACTTTAGATACGGCATTATCAATATCATCGATCATAACCATTTCATTATCAACAACTGCCAATTGTGTAAATAACGTCCAATCTGCCCGACTGTACACGTAAGTAGGTAAGCGTTGTCTTACACTACTACCTCCAGTCTGGGAGATGACGAGAGGAAAATGATCGCTATTATGCAGATCATTTCCTACATTTAAATTTAACAAGGGCAGAAGAGATGGAGAACAGATGGATAGATCGAGAGAATGAAACGTTCTTGTGGGTACATGGAAATATGTCTTCTCGTCGGTATTAAGCAGACAGAGATTATTATCTGAAATAAACCGCTCTATCTGCCGACCGCGAGAATTAGTATTATCATTTCCCCACAAAGAACTATGGCCGTTAAAGTCACCTAACAACAGAAATGGTGTTGGCAGCTGATCTATTAATGCATCGAGTTCCTCTTGGCGGATGACATCGTGTGGTGGCAAATACAAACTACAGACTGTCAACAAGCATGAAGTATGAATTCTTATAGCAACAGCCTGTAGAGTAGTATTCAATGGATGGGCAGTGCTGGGAAAAGTATTAGATGTTAATATACAAACACCTCCAGACACTGCACCATCATCACCACAGTCCTTTCTAAAGCTTTTAAACCCACGCATGGAAAAGTAATTGCTAGACTTCAGGAATGTTTCCTGAAGTGCAACACATGCGGGGTTGTAGGCTGAAATTATAGACTTGATGTCATCATTATGAGAACGCAAACCATGGCAGTTCCAAGAAACAAAGGAAGTTATTGTTGAATTTGAAAAGCTCCTTTCCCGGAGCTGGAAGGCATGTCATCTGACATCTCCTCGAGCGATAGATCATCGTCCGAGGGATGTAATGAAACAGCGTCAGCCTCCAGGGTTAAGGCTTTACGGGTGGATATTGAGGGCCTAATATTGCCCTCTTTAGCAGATTTTAGTTTTAAAGCCTTTACGGCTTTAGATTTAGCAATCGGAGCTTTTCTACGAATAGTCGATGTGGATGTTGATTTTGGCTTTTGTACAGATGTAGGGGGTAATTTAACAATCGGGAGTGAGAGAGCATCCGTTTGTGTACTAGTCGATCTGGTGACCTTGGCAGCAACAGTCGCATAGCTGATTCCTACTTGAGGTGTTCGAGCTGTAACAGCCCGTCTCGCCTCAGGATATGAGCAGTTATTTTTAACTTTCGTGGTTGTGATCTCCTTCTCCAGTATCCAGATAGGACAACTTCTAGCGTAGGAGGGGTGGTCACCTTTACAGTTGACACACCTCTCCTTTGCAGTACAGGACGAACTGTCGTGGCCAACTGCTGCGCAGCGAGCGCAAGTCAGTTTGCCTCTGCATGCCGCTTTAGAGTGACCAAATCTCTGGCACTGGAAACAACGCAAAGGATTTGGAATGAATGGCCTAACGGAGAGATGCATATACGCAGCATTAATATGCTGCGGTAGGTCTGGCGTCGCAAATGTCAGGATCAGATGTTTAGTGTTAATAACTTTATCATCTCTCCTGACAGTAATGCGTTTTACAGCGCAGACCTTTTGCTCTTTAAGATTTTCTAGTATCTCATCCGTAGGCGTGTTAAGCAAATCCTTCGCGGATATCACACCACGAGAAAAGTTAAGGTTTGTATGAGGCGAGACAGACACCTCAAGGGTAGCTAGCATATTCATATTAGCAATCGAGGTTGCTTGTGTTTGTGATGCGACTTCTACCATTAGGTCGCCAGAACGTAATTTTCTGATGCTCTTCACATCACCGATCGTGCCTGCAATAGCTTTTTGAATGAGGAAAGGGGATACTGTATCAAAAGTACCCTCTTTCCTTTTGATTACATAAAACTTTGCATTTAGTAAAGATAAAGTATGCTCCCGTGGGAGAATAGAAATATTCATTTCCATATTTAAAATGGAAAATTCGGGACCTGACGGCACCACCCACCACCGAGTCCAACAAGGGGATGCAGACCAGCTGCACCAGTGCTAGTCAGGTCCTATACGCTCACAGTACATCCCTGAAGTGGCCTCCACCCTTAACGAGTCACCCAGTAGATGTACCGATCGCTTGATCCATAAAGCCGATTGATGTGCTGAGGACCACAACACACCTCCCGTTTACCTGAAGCAGAGGCCAAAGCAATGTGTTGGTCTCTGGAGGCCTCAATTACCAGGATCCTCCTTTCCAGGGACACGGGTCTCCACGCACGGCAAACACGTGGGTGATTTAGTCCTCAAGAGTAGCTAATAGCAACAGAGCGGCAAAAGCTACTCAAGGGGAGCCCTCAACCTCTTACGAGGCAACCACAACGAGGGAGAAGAGGAAGAAAAAGCAGAAGAGTAAAGGAGAGAAGAAAAGAAAGAAGAGGACAGATCACTGGGGTACCTCGGGATTGTGACACCCGTGTTTACCTAAAGAAGGTAAACCCCCTGAGGGGTTGGACTTTCTGATTCATTTTTAAAAAATTATTGAAATTTACTCTCTTAGCTCTGGATTTCTACACCAGAAAACTCTTCGGTATACACATTTCAAAGTCCCAGTCCTAAGACTTATACTTTGTATGAGGTAATTTATTAGTAAACAAGGAGCTCCAGAAATATCCTAAGTGCCACCTCAGCATCAGATCCGAATAATATAAAATATTTACAAGATACAAAAATGGAAATTCCTATTTCAATTGAAAGTCCTTACACTACAAATCCGAATAAATGATTTATCTAGCTATTTACAGGGAATAATAATTTCTTTTTCCTGCTAAGCAGAATGCAAGTGATCTGATTAAATAAATGATAGAAGAAAGGAAGTAAAGTAGAAACAGAGTGAAAAGCCTTATGGTCACCCTCCAATCTGTTGACCACGCTGAGGTGATCCGCAGTTCGGGTTCCCACATTTGGAATCCCACATGCATATTTTAATATGCTGTAGTATCCGTTACAAAGATTATTTACAATTAGAATATTTACAATTAACTAAAGAGAATTATATACATTGATGGTTGGTTGGTTGGTTGGGTTTTATGGCGCAAGGTCCAAAAAGGACATGCTGCGCCAACAATGAAGTTTTGGAGGAGTATTTTTATTTTATTTATTATTTTTTTCTTATTTTTTTTCATGTATATATATTTAAACCCAAGCAACATTAAAATATTAAAACACAAAAACCAGTGTATAAGTTAACTTAAAATGTATATATTAAATAAGATAAAACAAATATATATAAAATCTTAAAATGTATAAATATAAATCATATAAAATTTAAAAAACCTATTGCTCTCAAAAAAGCAAATAGGTTCTTGTGGGGTGGCTCCCCCAGCAAATCAAATATAGTTAAAAGGTTTGTTTTAAAAAATTTAAAACGGTAGACGTTAAAAGTAGAACATGAGATTAAAATATGATAAACAGAAAATGGTTCATCACACGCCTCACACCATGGATTTAAATCACTTAAAAACAAATGTTTGTGTGTGAAACGTGTGTGTCCGATACGAAGGCGAGTTAATCTAACATCAGCACTTCGTAACGGTAAAACTGATAATGAGGTGAGGGATGGGAAAATGGTATGTAATTTGTTGACGACCTGTAAGCTCCATGATTCCTGCCATAGACCATATATAAAACGTTTTATAGCCTTTCTCACATCTGAGAGAGGGACCGATGGTAATATTGGGTCTGATGCAGCCTTTGCTGCTGCATCCGCTCTCTCATTTCCATCAAGACCTACGTGACTTGGTATCCAACAAAATATAATATCATATCCCTTGCCAGCAAGGGAATCTAATGCTCTAAAAATCTTTGACACAACAGGATGGCAAGTAAAACTATTGTTTCTCAATGCTTTCAATACACTCATGCTGTCAGTATATATACAAAATTGACGATGTTCATCTGTATTCACAAGCTGAAGCGCATAAAAGATAGCTGCGGCTTCAGCAGTAAAAATGGAGCAGGACGAATGTAGACTGTGACTAAAAACTGTGTTATTTATAAAAACTCCACAGCCCACGTGTCCTGCTGATTTTGAACCATCCGTGAATACAGGTGTGTATGATTTATACTGACAGCGATGAGAGGAAAATAGCATTTGAAAAACAATAGGTGTTGTGTCTGATTTTAAAAACTGAGCAAAAGAGTTATTAAAATTAATGGTTGGATCATACCAAGGCGGATGAGCAAAATTATCAATAGACTCTATCCGAACCTCACATAGGTCTGTGAGCCATAGATAAGATTTGGCTCTTGTGAGAAAAGGTGGGATGCTCATTGGTCGAGCATCAAACAGTCTTTTAAGAGAGGCATTAGGAACCATGGAACGTAATGGGTGATGTGGGGTCGACATAATTTTTGCGTAATAATTGAGAGATTGCTGCATTCGTCTCAGGTCTAAGGGTAGTTGTTCACAAACAGCATATAGACTCTGGACGGGTGATGTGCGGAAGGCGCCAGAACATATCCTCAAAGCAGAGTGATGAACTGTGTCCAACCTTCGTAAAACGGAAGATCTAGCTGATCCATAAACAACACTTCCGTAGTCAATGCGGGACAAGATCAATGACTGATATACTCGAAGAAGTGATGTGCGATCTGCACCCCAAGATGTATTTGACAACACCTTGAGGATATTAAGCGATCGCTCACACTTCTTCCGCAAATATAGAACATGCGGAAGAAAAGTTAATTTTCGGTCAAAGATAATGCCCAAGAATTTTATTTCATTGACTACTTGTATTGGAGTGTTGTTGATGTAAATTATTGGATCATTATGCAGGCTAGTCTTTCTACAGAAGTGGACACATTTACTCTTGCTAGGAGATAAAGTATGGCCATTCTCAGCACACCATGCAGCAAGCTTGTTAACTGCTGTTTGCAGTTGTCTCTCAATTAACCGCATATTCGAACCCTGACATGATATTTGCAGGTCGTCAACATAGAGTGTACCATTTATTGATGGTGGTAGTTGATGTAGAATGTTACTGATGAATAAATTAAAAATTGTGACACTTAAAATGGAGCCTTGGGGAACACCCTGGGCTTGAATAAAAGTATTGGAAAATACTGTTCCAATACGTACTTTAAAAAAACGGGAGCATAGAAAATTTTTTAGGAATATCGGAAGATTACCCCGAAAGCCAAAATTATATAATGAACGGAGAATTCCATATCGCCATGTACGGTCGTATGCCTTCTCAATGTCAAAGAAAATGGAGACCAGATGGTTTCTCCGCACAAAAGCATTGCGGATTTGGGTCTCCAAATATGTAACATTATCAAGAGTGGATCTCCCTTTACGGAAGCCACTCTGATTAATATGTATGCATTTATTTTTTTCTAAGACATATACGAGACGGGCGTTGACCATACGTTCGAGAGTCTTACAGAAGCAACTCGTCAGAGCAATTGGTCGATAATTTGAAGGATCTGAAGGATCTTTACCAGCCTTAAGAACCGGAATCACTATCGCTTCACTCCAAGCTGAAGGAAATTTCTTTTCATTCCAGATCCTATTGAACAAAAGTAATATGTTCAATAGGGAGTCTGAACTTAAATTTCGAAGCATTTGATAGCTGATTCCATCAGGGCCTGGACTGGTATTATTGGCCTGCTGTAATGCTCTCTTCAATTCCAACATCCGAAATTCACAGTTGTAAGGCAAGGCTTCACCATGGTTGAAACGAATTGGTGTTCGTTCAGCACGACTCTTAGTCCTTAAAAATGAAGGACTATAAGAGTCGTTGCTGGAGACGGTTGCAAAGGTTTCACCAAGTGTATTAGCAATGTCTTTAGGAGAAGAGTATATAGCAGCTCCGGATTTTAAAATAGGAATAGATAATTCTCTATATATTCCATTGGCTGCTTTCACTCTTCTCCACAACTGTTTACTGGATGTGGAAGATGTAATTGAAGATACATAGCGAGACCAAGATTCCTTCTGACTTCGACGACGAGCTCTGCGAGCTAGAGCTCTTGCTCTCTTAAAGGCGACAAGATTCTCCGTTGTGGGGTACCTCCTAAATAACCCCCATAACTTCCTTTGTTTTTTAAATGTTTCTTGGCATTCTTTATTCCACCAAGGTTTGCTGCGCCTGTGTGGTATAGGGGAACTCTTAGGAATTGATGCATCAGCTGCATTCTTAATTGTTTCGGTGACTTTACAAATGGCCATATCAATATCCTCGATTGAAACCATTTCATAATCAACAACTGCCAATTGTGTAAATAGCGTCCAATCTGCCCGACTGTACACGTAAGTAGGTAGACGTTGTCCTACACTACTACCTCCAGTCTGGGAGATGACGAGAGGAAAATGATCGCTGTTGTGCAGATCATTTCCTACAGTTAGATTTAACAATGGCAGAAGAGATGGAGAACAGATGGCCAAATCGAGGGAATGAAACGTTCTTGTGGGTACATGAAAATATGTTTTCTCGTCGGTATTAAGCAGACAGAGACAGTTATCAGAAATAAACTGTTCTATCTGTCTACCGCGAGAATTGATATCTTGACTTCCCCACAAAGAATTATGTCCGTTAAAGTCACCGAGTAACAGAAATGGTGTAGGCAGCTGATCTATTAATGCATCGAGTTCCTCTTGGCGTATGACATCGTGTGGTGGTAAATATAAACTACAGACTGTTAATAAGCATGAAGTATGAATTCTTGCAGCAACAGCCTGTAGAGTAGTATTCAATGGATGGACAGTGCTGGGGAATTTATTAGATGTTAATAAACAAACACCTCCAGACACTGCACCATCATCACCACAGTCTTTTCTAATACAGTTAAATCCTCGCATGGAGAGGTTATTAGTAGACTTCAGGAAAGTTTCCTGAAGTGCAACACATGCGGGATTATATTCTGTTATTAGAGACTTGATGTCATCAAGATGTGATCGCAAACCATGGCAGTTCCAAGAAATAAAGGAAGTTATTTTTTATATTGAAAAGCTCCTTTCACGGAGCTGGAAGGCGGGTCTTCTGTCATATCCTCGAACGATCCATCATCGTCCGAGGGGAATAAAGAAACCGCGTCAGTCTCCAAGCAAGAGAAAGTATTTTGGGTGGAAATTGATGGCTGTTTAGCTTTTTTTAATTTTAATGCTTTCTCCGCTTTTGATTTAGCAAAAGGAGCTTTTCTAGTAAATGTAGGAGTTTTTTTGAATTTTGGCTTGTCAGATGTTTGGGATAATCTTATTGGGGAGAATGATAATGATTCAGTTTGAGTGCTGCTCGATTTTGTGACTTTTCTGGCAGCAGTGGCATAACTGACTCCTGGCTGTGGAGTACGTGAAGTGACCAGTCGTCTCGCCTCAGGATAAGAGCATTTTTGATTAACCTTAACCGTGGTGATCTCTTTCTCCAATATATACTGAGGACAACTTCGAGAATAGGAGGGATGGTCACCTTGACAGTTGACACATCTCTCCTTCGCTGTGCAGTTGGTACTATCATGGCCTACCACCGCGCAGCGGGCGCAGGTGATTTTGCCTCTGCAAGCGTTTCTCGAGTGTCCAAAGCGCTGACATTGGAAACATCGCAAGGGATTTGGGATGTAAGGCCTGACGGGTAAGTTCATGTACGCAGCTTTTACATACTGCGGAAGGTCTGGCGTCGCAAAAGTCAAGACGAGGTGTTTAGTATCGATTACATTACCATCTCGTCTGACTGTAATGCGTCTAACGCCACAGACCTTCTGATTCTGTAGATTTTCCAGAATCTCCTCCGTCGGCGAATATAATAAATCCCTTGCTGAGATTACACCACAAGAAAAGTTAAGGTTGCTATGAGGGGAGACAGTCACTTCTAAGTTGGCCAACGATTTCATGCTTGCCAGAATGGCTGCTTGAGAGTCTGATGCAGCCTCTACAAGCAAGTCACCCGAGCGCATCTTTTGAACTTTTCTCACTTCCCCAACGATTCCCGATATTCCTTTTTGAATCAGGAAAGGAGACACAGTTGTAAAATTGCCCTCCTTTCTCTTGATTATAAAAAACTTTGGTTTCAGATTTTCAAATTGCTGCTCCCGTGGGAGAAAAGTGAAATTTTTATTCTCCATATTGTTTTTATAAAATTTCGGGACCTGACCGCACCACCCACCACCGAGTCCAACAAGGGGATGCAGACCAGCTGCACCAGTGCTAGCCAGGTCCTATACGCTCACAGTACATCCCTGAAGTGGCCTCCACCCTTAACGAGTCACCCAGTAGATGTACCGATCGCTTGATCCATAAAGCCGATTGATGTGCTGAGGACCACAACACACCTCCCGTTTACCTGAAGCAGAGGCCAAAGCAATGTGTTGGTCTCTGGAGGCCTCAATTACCAGGACCCTCCTTTCCAGGGACACGGGTCTCCACGCACGGCAAACACGTGGGTGATTTAGTCCTCAAGAGTAGCTAATAGCAACAGAGCGGCGAAAGCTACTCAAGGGGAGCCCTCAAACTCTTGCGATGCAACCACACTGAGGGAGAAGAGGAAGAAAAAGCAGAAGAGTAGAGGAGAGAGAGAAAAAAAAAAGAAAGAGGACAGATCACTAGGGTACCTCGGGATTGTGACACCCGTGTTTACCTAAAGAAGGTAAACCCCCTGAGGGGTTATATACATTGAAGTTATATACAAGGTTAGAATTCTATGGAAGAGGCAAAACCCTTTTCCCAGGCTTTCATACCGTAATACAAGTATTAGACTTGTAGGAGGTGTGGCTTATCTTCTAATCAGGGCCGCAATTAGACAACTTGAGGAGAGGCTCACGTTAGAGCATGGAAGTCTGTGTCTCCCGCCGACTAGTGTAGACTGAGAATTTATTATTATTAAAACGTTTCCATGATTTTGGAGATCAATGTAAAATCTTTTTGAAAGATGCTCAATCCACTCTCTTAGAGTTTCCACTTTTAGGTCCTTATGTAGAGTTGCATTAGAAACAAACCATGGAGCATCGGTGAACATCCTAAATGCCTTGTTCTGTAGAGTCTGAAGCTTTTGAATGTGGCAGTTTGCCACTTGTCCCCATATTTGACAAGCATACGTTAGTTTTGGTCTAATCACTTGTTTATAAAGTAGTATTTTATTTTTTAATGAAAGCTTGGACCACTTATTAATGAGTGGGTACAGCGTGTAAATAGTAGTGTTAAAATCCGTTATTAATTTTTCCTTATGGTCTTTAAGGGTCAGTTTGCTGTCTATCCAAGATATTTGATTTTGTTTTCCCAGTCAATTTCTTCGTTATAAATTTCCAGTTTGGGCGGCCCCCTCAGGGGGTTTACCTTCTTAAGGTAAACACGGGTGTCACAATCCCGAGGTACCCTAGTGATCTGTCCTCTTCTTTCTCTTCTTCTCTCCTCTACTCTTCTGCTTTTTCTTCCTCTTCTCCCTCAGTGTGGTTGCCTCGCAAGAGGTTGAGGGCTCCCCTTGAGTAGCTTTCGCCGCTCTGTTGCTATTAGCTTCTCTTGGGGACTAAATCACCCACGTGTTTGCCGTGCGTGGAGACCCGTGTCCCTGGAAAGGAGGATCCTGGTAATTGAGGCCTCCAGAGACCAACACATTGCTTTGGCCTCTGCTTCAGGTAAACGGGAGGTGTGTTGTGGTCCTCAGCACATCAATCGGCTTTATGGATCAAGCGATCGGTACATCTACTGGGTGACTCGTTAAGGGTGGAGGCCACTTCAGGGATGTACTGTGAGCGTATAGGACCTGGCTAGCACTGGTGCAGCTGGTCTGCATCCCCTTGTTGGACTCGGTGGTGGGTGGTGCCGTCAGGTCCCGAATTTTCCATCTCTATCATGGAAACATTATTCTCTTCTCTCCCACGGGAGCATACATTGAAAAATTTAAAAGCCAAATTTTATATTGTGAAGCGGAAGGAGGGTACATTTGATAATGTATCCCCTTTCCTAATCCAAAAAGGTATTAGTGGCAATATCGGCGAAGTGAAGAGCATCCGGAAACTTCGTTCTGGTGATTTGATGGTAGAAGTTGCTTCAGATGCACAAGCAACTCTGATTGCTAACATGAATACGCTAGCTAACCTTGAGGTGTCTGTCTCTCCTCACTTGAATCTTAACTTTTCACGTGGTGTGGTATCCGCCAAGGATTTGCTAAATACGCCAACGGACGAGATCTTAGAAAATCTCATAGATCAAAAGGTCTGTGCTGTAAAACGCATCACTATCAGACGAGATGGGCAGTTTATTAATACTAAACATCTCGTACTGACATTTGCGACGCCAGACCTACCGCAGCATATTAAAGCTGCGTATATGCATCTATCCGTTAGGCCGTTCATTCCAAATCCTTTGCGTTGTTTCCAGTGCCAGAGATTTGGACACTCCAAAGCGGCTTGCCGGGGCAAACTGACTTGCGCTCGCTGCGCAGCAGTTGGCCACGACAGCTCGTCTTGTACTGCAAAGGAGAGGTGTGTCAACTGTAAAGGTGACCACCCCTCCTACGCTAGAAGTTGTCCTATCTGGATACTGGAAAAAGAGATCACAACCACTAAAGTTAAAAGTAATTGTTCATACCCTGAGGCAAGACGTGCTGTCACAGCACGTACACCTCAAGCAGGAGTTAGCTATGCATCTGTCGCCGCCAAGGTCACCAGAACAGCTGGTACACAAACCGATGCTCTTTCACTTCCACTAGTCAAATTACCCCTTACATCTGATAAAAGCCAAAAATCAACCTCTACAAATATTCAACGTAGAAAAGCTCCGATGGCTAAGTCTAAAGCCATGAAGGCCTTAAAATTAAAATCTGCAAAAGAGGGCAAAATTAGGCCCTCTATATCCACCCGTAAAGCCTTAAACCTGGAGGCTGATGCTGTTTCCTTACATCCCTCGGACGAAGATTTATCGCTCGAGGAGATGTCGGATGACATGCCTTCCAGCTCCGGGAAAGGAGCTTTTCAAATTGAACAATAACTTCCTTTGTTTCTTGGAACTGCCATGGTTTGCGTTCTCATCATGATGACATCAAGTCCATAATTTCAGCCTACAACCCCGCATGTGTTGCACTTCAGGAAACATTCCTGAAGTCCAGCAATAACATTTCCATGCGTGGGTTTAGAAGCTTTAGAAAAGACTGTGGTGACGATGGTGCAGTGTCTGGAGGTGTTTGTATATTAACATCTAATACTTTTCCCAGCACTGCCCATCCATTGAATACTACTCTACAGGCTGTTGCTGTGAGAATTCACACATCATGTTTGTTGACAGTCTGTAGTTTGTATTTGCCACCACACGATGTCATCCGCCAAGAGGAACTTGATGCATTAATAGATCAGCTGCCAACACCATTTCTGTTGTTAGGTGACTTTAACGGCCATAGTTCTTTGTGGGGAAATGATGATACTAATTCTCGCGGTCGGCAGATAGAGCGTTTTATTTCAGATAATAGTCTCTGTCTGCTGAATACCGACGAGAATACATATTTCCATGTACCCACAAGAACGTTTCATTCTCTCGATCTAGCCATCTGTTCTCCATCTCTTCTGCCATTGTTAAATCTAATAGTAGGAAATGATCTGCATAACAGCGATCATTTTCCTCTCGTCATCTCCCAGACTGGAGGTAGTAGTGTAAGACAACGCTTACCTACTTACGTGTACAGTCGGGCAGATTGGACGTTATTTACACAATTGGCAGTTGTTGATAATGAAATGGTTATGATCGATGATATTGATAATGCCGTATCTAAAGTCACTGAAACAATTATAAATGCAGCTGATGCATCAATACCAAAGTGTTCCTCTATACCACACAGGCGTTGCAAACCTTGGTGGAATAATGAATGTCAAAACACCTATAAGAAACAGAGGAAGTTATGGGGGCTCTTCAGAAGATACCCCACAACGGAGAATCTTATCGCCTATAAGAGAGCAAAAGCATTAGCTCGCAGAGCTCGTCGTCGAAGTCAGAAGGAATCTTGGTCCCGCTATGTATCATCAATAACTTCTTCCACATCCAGTAAACAGTTGTGGAGAAGAGTGAAAGCAGCCAATGGAATATATAGAGAATTTTCTATTCCTATTTTGAAATCCGGAGCTGCTATATACTCTTCTCCTAAGGACATCGCTAACGTCCTTGGTGAAACCTTTGCTAGCGTCTCAAGCAACGACTCTTATAGTCCTTCGTTCCTAAGGACAAAGAGTCGTGCTGAGCGAACACCAATTCGTTTCAACCATCGACAAGCTTTGCCTTACAACTGTGAATTTCGGATGTTGGAATTGAAGAGAGCATTACAGCAGGCCCATGATACTAGCCCAGGACCAGATGGAATCAGCTATCTAATGCTTCGCCATTTAAGTCCAGATTCCCTGTTGAACTTGCTGTTTTTGTTTAATAGGATCTGGACTGAAAACAAATTTCCATCACTTTGGAGCGAAGCAATAGTGATTCCGATCCTTAAGGCTGGTAAGGATCCTTCTGTTCCTTCAAATTATCGACCAATAGCTCTGACGAGTTGCTTGTGTAAGACTCTCGAACGTATGGTCAACGCCCGTCTCATCTATGTCTTAGAAACAAATAAATATATTCATATCAATCAGAGTGGCTTCCGTAAAGGAAGGTCCACTCTTGATAATATTACTTACCTGGAAACCCAAATCCGCAACGCTTTTGTGCGGAGGAACCATCTGGTTTCCATTTTCTTTGACATAGAGAAGGCATATGACCGTACGTGGCGTTATGGAATTCTCCGTAGGATGTATGATTTTGGCTTTAGGGGTAATTTGCCAATATTTATAGAAAATTTTTTATGCTCCCGTGGTTTTAAAGTTCGTATTGGTTCTGTTATGTCCAATACTTTTATTCAAGCCGAGGGTGTACCCCAAGGCTCTATTTTAAGTGTCACACTTTTTAACCTTTACATCAGTTGCATTCTTCATCAAATTTCACCTCCTGTTTATGGCACGCTTTATGTTGATGACCTGCAAATATCATGTGAGGGTTCTGACATGCGTTTAATTGAGAGACAACTACAAACATCAGTTAATAAACTTGCTGCATGGTGTGCTGAGAATGGCCACACATTGTCTCCTAGCAAGAGTAATTGTGTCCATTTCTGCAAGAAGACCAGCCTACATAATGATCCTACTATCTATATAAATAATACACCTATCCCTGTTGTCAACGAGATAAAGTTTTTGGGTATAACATTTGACCGAAAGTTAAATTTTCTTCCGCATGTTCTTCATTTGCGGAAGAAGTGCGAGCGATCGCTTAATATCCTCAAGGTGCTGTCTAATACATCTTGGGGTGCTGATCGCACGGCACTACTTCGTGTCTACCAGTCATTAATTTTATCTCGTATTGACTATGGGTGTTCTGTGTATGGATCTGCTAGGTCTTCCGTTTTACGCAGATTGGATACAATACATCACTCTGCTTTGAGAATATGTTCAGGCGCATTCCGCACATCACCCGTCCAGAGTCTATATGCAATATGTCATCAACTGCCTTTAGACCTGAGACGAATGCAGCTGTCTCTCGGTTATTATGCAAAAATCATGTCTGACCCTCATCATCCATTACGTTCCATGACTACTACACCTGCTCTAATGAGGCTGTATGACGCTCGTGCATACAGCATTCCACCTTTTCTCACACGAACAAAATCTAATCTAATACTTTCTGACCTATATGATGTCCGTTTTGACAAAACGGAGTATTTTTCTCATCCACCTTGGTATGATCCACAGATTAAAATCATCAATCCTTTTGCTCGTTTTAGAAAATCAGATACAGCAGCTACTGTTTTCCAGCAGCTGTATACCTCACATCGCTGTCAGTACATCACGTACACACCAGTTTTCACAGATGGATCAAAATCTGCAGGACATGTTGGTTGTGCTGTAGTTATTAAGAACAAAACTCTGAGCTACAGCCTCCATCCATCCTGTTCCATCTTCTCTGCTGAAGCAACTGCATTATATCAAGCTCTTCAGCAGATGAATACAAGTGATACCTTTAAATACTGTGTGTACACTGACAGTTTGAGTGTGTTGGAAGCTTTGCGGAACAGTAGTTTTGATTGTCATCCTGCTGTGTCTAGAATTTTCCGAGCATTAGATTCCCTTGCTGGCAAGGGATATGACATTATTTTCTGCTGGATCCCAAGTCATGTAGGTCTCGATGGCAATGAGAGGGCTGATGCAGCTGCTAAATCTGCATCTGGCCCATCTCTTCCATCCATTCCTTTGTTTGATGTGAGAAGGTGTGTAAAAAAATTTACTCAAAATCTTTGGCAGGAGTCTTGGAACATGCAGGTTAATAACAAATTGCGTGCCATATTTCCATTCATCACCTCATTAAAAGTTTTACCGATACGAAGTGCTGATGTAAGATTAACCCGCCTTCGTATCGGACACACACGTTTCACACATAGACATTTGTTTCTAAACGAATTAAATCCATGGTGTGAAACGTGTGATGAACCATTCACTGTTTATCATATTTTAATTTCATGCAAATATTTTAACCAATATCGTTTACACTTTTTTAATTGTGATATTTTAACCTTATTTGATTTGCTTGGGGAACCACCCCACAGGAACCTATTTGCCTTTTTGAGGGCAATAGGTTTTATACATTATATTTAATTTATTTTTTTTTAAATTTTAAAAGTATATATATTTTGATTTTGCTTTTATGTGTAATTTGATTTTAATATATTTATACACTGATTTTTGATTTTTAAAATTTTAATGTTGCTTGGGTTTTTAAAATAAATTAATAAAAAAAATGTCTACTAAATATCTACTTTTTAACTTAATTCTTGGCGCAGCATGTCCGTTTTTGGACCTTGCGCCATTAAACCCAACCAACCAGTTTGGGCGGAAAACGTCTAAAATTTCCTTTTGAGAAGATGATAGCTGCAGTTTTATCAACATTTAATTCTATTCTCCAATTCTTCATCCAAATTTGTAGTGTGTCTAAATACTTTTGAAGTTTTATTCTGACGAATCTGATGTTGGCGTTCTGAGCTAAGATGGCCGTATCATCGGCAAATAGACACACCATAACGTCATTAGATAGTGGTATATCGCTGATGAAGATTGAGTATAGCAATGGGCCCAAAACACTGCCCTGAGGTACACCTGCATTAACATTTCTGGGCTCAGAGATGCAATCTTGGATTTTGACTACAAATTGCCTCTTTTGTAGGTAGTGTTTAATTATGCAGATGATGTAGTACGGAAAGTTCAACTTGATTAATTTATAAATCAAACCCTTGTGCCATAATTTGTCGAAGGCCCTTTTTACGTCTAAAAAGATCCCAGCGGTTTTATAATTGTTATTGAATCCTTCTGTGATAGTATTGACAACACGAAGCAATTGATGTACCGTTGAGTGGTTTTCACGAAAACCAAATTGTTCGTCGGGCAAGATATTATTCATTTTGCAGTGAGTGCTCATTCTACTGTAAATAATTCTTTCGAAAATTTTTGAAATTGTGCTAAGCAGAGGGATGGGCCTATAGTTTTGAGGGAACTTTTTATCCTTTCCTGGTTTAGGAATAAAGACAGTGATGGACTTCTTCCATTCATTTGGAAAATATTTTAAGGTCATGCATCTGTTGAATACTTTAGTTAGATAAGTAATAGCCTTAATAGGCAAATTCTTGATTGCAGTGTTCTTTATTTTATCTGGTCCTGCAGCTTTCTTGTTCTTTAATTTGTGTATCATTTCGATAACTTCCATAGGAGACGTTAAAGCTCCTGGGTGAATATCTATATCGTTATTTTCAAAGTATTCCCGCACTGTTCTGTTCACTAGTGAAATTTGTTGATTATCGTAAGCATTAGTGTTTAATTGCAACGTATCATACAAATTGTCCGCGAAAACTTCTGCTTTCTCACTATTAGTGTAGATCACTCCCCTTGGGCTGCTGATGGGGGGGAGAGTGTAGCCGCCTCCTTTGATTTTCCTAATAGCTTTATATATGGAATTATCTTCTGGGTGGAGAGATTCCAAAAACTCTGCCCATTGGCTGTTTCTATATTCGAAAAGTTTTTCTTTAATTTTCCTTTGTAGCTTGTTCAGGTGCCTTTTTATATTGGGATCAAAGCTTGATTGCCACGTTTTTCTTGTTCTGTTTTTATGCTTGATAAGATCCTTAATCTCAGTGGGTATATTATAATGTTTTCTGGGGCAGTTTTTAGTTTTACTACTGCTATTCACAGCATTGCTTACAATTCTTTCGAAATCCGTGACTGCCCTGTTAATATCGTTTATATTTTCAATTCTCGGGTTCCCCGTAATATTGTTGTGCACATATTCTCTGAATCTGTCCCAGTTAGTAATAGTGACTAGTCTTTCAAAAAGTGGGAGGGCGTTGTGTAGACCAACAGCAATAATGACTGGGTTATGATCACTAGATAATTCTGATATTGACCTGCACTGAAAGAGTGTAGTATTTTTAGCAATGGCTAGGTCTATAATAGAACTACGTCTCTGATCGTAGTTATAAAAAGTAGGTTCATCCGGTGCGTATAATTCAACGTGGTTATTGTCAATGAATTCATGCAGTAGTCTTCCATTTCTGTTGCCTCTACTATGCGGACACCAGTTTGAATGCTTTGCATTAAAATCCCCAAAAACTAGGGCGGAGCTTCTTTGTGTGAACCGGCTCAGTTCGGATGTATCTAGTGTATTGTTAGGAGGCAGATAGATTGAGGCAACTAAAATGTTGCTATTGTCAGTGCTGAGTGAAACGGCTGTGTTCTCAAACGTGCTAGTACTGATATCAAGCACATCAAATCTAAAGCAGTTCTTGATATAGAGCGCTGTACACCAGAAAACAAATTTTTGGATTTCTCACCATCGGCCTAACCAACACGGCCAATCACAACCAAGGATTTACCCCTCCAGAAACCCCCCCATCCCCATTCCATCACAGCCCTTTTCTCTCCCCACTGACCCCTTTGCGACTGCTGCTGAAGACTGAGTTTCGTTGTTTTTCAAAACAATTTAAATATTTTTCATAATAATTTATGAAATTAATTTGTTAATATATTAGTATCCTCCCTAAAAACTAATAGTTTTCACCTAAATTGACTTTAAACACTAACTTTTATACTACATAAAATGTAACTAATAATGTTTTAACTGTACCACATCAATTTTGCTTTATTTTACTTAAATTTAACCAACATCTCATCTTTTATATTACACTTACAGCATTTATCCCTAAATAAAATTCTTTTATTTAACTAAACTTAGAACTTATCCACATAAACATCATTACTTCAAAAAATTTCTCTCACTCATAGCCACGCCCCGACCTAGGCCGAACGGCGAATCAGAGAAGAGAATTTTACCCGTGGGACAAGTCCCCACTCCACATCCAACACATTTCACAAATTTTAAGAGCTTCACAATTATGTAAATTCAACAAAAAACTAAGAATGGAGGTACGGTAGTGTACTACCAGGCACTCCAAAAACCAATGTAAGCTGTAAAAAATCGGGGAGAAATGGTAAAAATAAATGAATGACACAGCATAATTACAAAAAATCAGCAGAATTATGTACAAAAATATGAAAAAAATTAGCTTAAATTTAGAAATTTTAACATAAAATTGATTCAACGTTCGGCTTGGAAGGGCGTTACTCTAACCATTAGGCCACGGGAGCTTGTGGGTGGAGCTACAAATAAGCAATATTTGTAGTAGAAGGGAAGCAAAAGAAAAATTTATGATTGGATAAGGGAACAGCAATGCCGTGAAGCATTCTGTTAGTGAGAGAAGAATTTAATGAAGAGGGGAAATAAAACAGAAAAGGAAAAATACAGAATTACTGCATCTGAGGTATTTTTGCACTATGGAGGGCGTAAGCAAGAGAACATCTGTTAGCTAAAGTAGTGTTGGAAATGGGTAGAGGATACTTTCCATTGTCCATTTGAACTTGAATTGAGATGAGAGGATTAATATTGTCCGCAGCATTGGAGAAAAATTTCACAGAAAGTTCTTGTATGAATTCTCTAATCGTGGGAATATTAAGGTTTCTATGCAGGATAAAATTACTAAGTAGTAGAATCGGAGTTTGGTTTTGGCTAATCTAAGTAATAAGTGGATTTGCTTTCTCTCGGGAAGGTTGTCTTTTTCACTCTCAGTTTCGCTCTCTTGCGGCTTATGGTGTCGCTACGTAGTCTTTTTTCCATGACATACGTCTACTCACACCTAGCTAACTAAGTCCTGGGTCCCTGAGGTCAATTTCTGGTTTTCTCTCCATTTTATTCCAGACCAGTAAATCACACCTTGTCTCAAGGTCACTGAGTGGTCTAACTCTGCTTTTGCTCTCCCCTGGCTAGGGGAGTTCCCGCCAAACATTTCTTTCGTCAATATGGAAAATAAGGAGAGGGAAAACGAGTCGCGATCGACTCAAGTCTTAATGATCGAGCATCTTTTTGATAGATTAAACGAAGTAGTGTCAATTTTGAACTCTATTAGGAACTCATACGAAATCACTAATGACGAACTCGCCAAAGTGGATGATATGTGCCACAAATTCTCTTCGGCTTTACAGCCTTCAAAGAATACTACATCAAATAAGACCAAATCGAAACCTAATGAAAGGGAAGAAATAACTATCCCAACTGATAACAGATATGCGGTACTAGAAAATAATACTAAAAAGTCAAAGCAAAAAAGATCGAGGAAAAATAGCAATGAAGAAAATAATAGCCAAGCTGCTAAAAAACTTATAGTAGAATCACCTACTACAAATGATGATAATACCAACAACGTTGAAATGGAAACTACTCCTTCTGATAATGTTACAGTTCTCCAGGAGGACAGTGCCACCGTCCAAATTGCGGAAACTAGCAATCCAGATCCTACAAATACTCAAACTAAAGAAAATGAATCACTAAAGCTGGCCAAACCGTCCAGGAAGGTGCCACCCATCATCATCAAAGAAATGCCAATCAGTTGGAAGGAATTAAATGAAGCTTTTAAAGCCAACAAACTAACCAACTACAGCGCCAAACATACCGCTCACGAAATTAAAATAAAAGTCAACGACAATGAAACACATCGAGCTGTTATTAAAATCATTGAAAACCTAAAAATAGGCTACCATACCTATCTTCTATCAGAGGAAAAACCACTACGCGTGGTTGTACGAGATCTTCCCATCGACACCCCAATTGAAGATATAACCGAAGAACTAATCAAATCAGGATTCGTCATCTCTGCTATCCACCAGATGACCAGAAGAAGAAACGGGGATGTTCAAAAACTCCCAATGTTCATAATAACCATGCCCAAGACCGAAAAATCAAAAGAAATTTACAGCTGCAGATATATTAATAACTGTACGGTCCGTATAGAGTCATACAAAAATAGAGGAGGACCAACTCAGTGCCATCGCTGCCAAATGCTGCACCACCTGAAGCGTTTGTGCTCTCATACGCCCAGATGCGTCAAATGCGGCGAAAACCATCTCACACCAACTTGTACAAAAACTAAAGATACTCCAGCCAAATGCGCCAACTGCGGAGGCGACCATCCCGCCAATTATAGAGGTTGCAGGATCTTCACAGCAGCCAAACAAAATACCCAAAACACTCAACAACCTGGCATCAAAATAATTAAAGGAATAGTAGTCCAAAACAAAACCTATGCACAAGCAACTGCTGACTCAACAATCAATGAAGCAAAAGAAGTCCTAAATCAACTGAAATTGCTCATAGATTACATAAAAAATACTGGAATCCTTAATAATATTCCAAACAATCCTAATAATCAATCACTACCAACCAATAATGTTTAACACACAAAATTACAGAAAAGTTCTACAGATATGCACCTGGAATGCCAATAACCTACAACAAAAATTAGAAGAACTTAAAAATTTTATTATAGAACATGACCTCGACATCATAGCCGTCACTGAAACACACGCAAATGGAGCAAATAACTATAAAATGGCCAATTACAACTCTTTCCAAACCAATAGAACACAATATAAAGGAGATGGAGTTCTACTTCTCATCAAGAAAAATATCCCGGCCACCCTCTACAGTAGCAGTAGTAGGTTCGTAGAAGTTTCAATCATCACTTCCCTTCCAAATAAGAAGCACGTCAGAATAACAGCAATATACAATCCTCCAGACAGAAAAATTACTGATGCTGACCTTCATTTCCTCTTCCCAGCAAACCTAGAAACCATTGTGATGGGGGACTTCAACTCGAAGTCCACTGCATGGAACTGCCGCAACAATAATGTCAACGGTACTACCATCCAGCCACTCCTTACAAAGCACAGAATTAAAGTGGTCGCACCCATAGAACCGACCTACTATCCAGTCTTTCCTCTTCACAGACCAGATATCCTTGACATCGCTCTCACCAACATTAACCTTTCTATGGCAGCCGACGTCATCAATGAACTCTCGTCTGACCATCTCCCAGTCATTTTCTCCCTAGGAACTCACCTTAATACTCACTATAACACTATTACTGAAACTAACTGGCAGCTATTCACTAACAACCTAATAAATGATCAAGGTTCGTTTCCCAACACAAGAAATTCCACAGATATTGACAACCAAGTCTCCACCATCACTAACACCATCCTGACGGCCTTTGACAACGCTTCAAACACAATAAATCAAGATAGCAACTATAAACCCATTCCCAGCAGTACTAGATATAAAATAAAAATCAAGAATAAACTTAGGAAAATTTATAAGAACACCATGGACCCTAACATCAAAACCTCCATCAATAGACTTCAAAGAGAAATCCGTGAAGAATGCGCCACCCACAAGAACAACATATGGGAGGAAAAAGCGAACTCTATCAACACGAATATCACTGAAATGTGGAAATTTGCAAAAAACCTCAAAAATAAACCAACAATCAACAGACCGCTTCACGGGGAAAGAGGACTTGTTTTCTCCGACCAGGACAAATCTGAAGCTTTTGCCGACCATATGGAGAAACAATTCTCTATCAATTACACTCCAAATGGCTCAGAATCTAATGATGAATTTGAAGATACTATTATCAAAACTGTAAAAAATGACATGAAAAATACACCCACAGACCCGGACCTGGAACTAACTGACAACAACGAAATCAACCATATTGTTAAGAATTTAAACAAGAAAAAATCTCCTGGAAATGACAAAATAACTAACAGAATGCTCAAGGCCCTTCCACCTAATATCATTAATAACCTCAAAGAAATTTTTAACAACTGCCTTCAAAATCAGTACTTCCCTGCGAAGTGGAAAGAAGCAACTATAATTCTTATACAAAAGCCTCAAAAAGATCCTGTTATGACAGGAAGTTATCGACCTATTAGCCTCCTCTCTTCGCTCGGAAAAATCTTTGAACGTATCATCCTCAATAGAATCAATAAATATCTTAATAAATTACCTATAGAACAATATGGCTTTAGAAAAAATCTAAGCACTGTGAAACAACTCCTAAGAATCCTAGAATTTATCGGAAGAGGAATGCAAAATAAAGAAAAAACCGCCTTCCTTATGCTAGATATATCAAAAGCTTTTGATAGACTCTGGCACACAGGACTCATCTACAAATTACTTAAAAATAAAATCAATAGAAAACTTGTTAAATTAATTAGAAATTATCTACAAAACAGAAGGTTTCAGGTTCGAGTCCGGAACGAGACCTCAACTTTCAGACCCATTGAAGCTGGAGTTCCTCAGGGAAGTGTCCTTGGACCAGTCCTCTATTTAATTTATACAATTGACTTCCCTAATAACATTAATGACCACAATAGCATCAATGCTTACTTCGCTGACGACACAGGAATTCTCATCAAATCCAAAAACATCAACAATGCCTTAAACAAGATGCAACTTAAAATCAAACAAATTGAAACCTGGTGCAACAGGTGGAAAGTGGAAATCAATACAGCAAAATCGAACCTGCTACTGCTAACTAAACCCCGAACAATTATTGGTAACCATATAAATATAAAAATGTTTGGACAAACGGTACCTGAAACCAACTCGGCCACTTATCTCGGTCTAACCATTCAGAAAAACCTCAACTGGAAGGATCATATTAGCAAAGTCACAAACAAAGCCCGAGGAATGTACCTGAACCTACGACCTTTACTGCACAATCGCACCACCAGCCTTGAGCTTAAAAGAATCATCTACACCAGCATGATAAGACCAATTATGACGTACGCATCCCCAGCTTGGTGCACTATTGATAAAAATTCTATGAACAAACTAAACGCATGTGAGAATAAAATTCTTAGAAATATGCTAGGCGCTCCCTTTTACCTCAAAAATTCTGCAATCCACAAGGACTTAAAACTGGACACTATGCAAAATCATCTTGCAAAACTAAATCTTAATTTCTTCAATGAAGCACAGAACTGCACTGCTGCATCATTCAATAACCTATTCAACTGTATCAACCCAAATGAGGACATTAAAATTAGACCATTAGCAGCTTTCTTCAATAGCGATGCCATCATTTCATCTAAATCTAAAATCAACTTCAATTCTACCCAAACCTAATGAATTTGTTCCCTTCTACCCTCTAATTCTAATTCTTTTTTAATTCTCAAAATAAAAAAAATAAAAAATATTACATATATCTCATATATGTTTTAAAACTAATATGTATATTTGTACATAGTTTTCTCCTATACATGTTAGCCAAAAATACTTCATTATTTTGCAATTTTATTTTATTCATGTTCTCTTGTAAATAATTTTTGTAACCTATTTAGCCGGATTTTTATCTTATCTTAATTTCGCATATGTATATACTTATGATTCCGTCATTTATTGTACTAGAATTGTTTAAGTAAATTTTTTCCCTCTCCCTATTCTCCAAGATGTTGTTTTCCCCGTTAGGCATTCCATTATTACTGATTTAATTAAGATCTTTCCTTTAATTCTTTACTTTCTTTTACTTTACTTTTTCTATTGAACTTTGAACTTGAGGTTGTTATCTGAGTGCCAACCCGGAGGTTTCTACTCATTCATCATGTAGTAGTGCCGATGGCCATTAATTATATTTGTCTTGTGATTGAAGAAGGAGGGAGAGAGAAAGAAAAAGGAGGACTATTTCCTCGATAGAATAGCATCGCTACAAAAGTAGGATGCTATCGGTCTAAATTTTTTATCTTCTATGTAATTTTCAAATTTAAACTTTTTTTTTTTTCTATCTGTACGACTTTCTGTCTAAACAGAACTCTACTGCGGATTCCACTGATCGGCCAATTAGAGCACTCAGCTTGCCACCGTCCCCACTCTTCTCTACCCCAGTAGCTCCGCCTACCTTATCTCACCGTCCAATGACATGGCTTTTAAGCACTCTCCGATGAAGGAGTAAAAAATTGATTGATTGAAAATTCAGAGTCTCCTCATTGACGGACGCACTTTTTAGAGCTCTTGCAGACCACGTTCAAATCTTCTCTCTTCTTTTTATGCTCACAACTGCTAAGGATTTTCAAGAATCATCACCATCGGAACTAGAGACTGTGTAAGTTGAAGTCCCCTGATACCTTACGGTGCCAACTCAAGGGGCAATTTTCTTGTTGACTAGACTTGGACTGTATGGACTCTTCGGAGTCCACTGGACAGATGAAGGTTTCACCTCCTAACCCCTCCCCTCAGGCTACGGATTTAACGGCTATCATTAAAAACATTTATGATCTTAAAACTAAGTACATCAACTTAAGTTTTCAAACGCAAGCCCTTGAGGCTGCAAAACAAACGGAATCACAGAATTATATCAATATTGTCACCGAAAAAGATCGTATCTTTTCATCTCTTAACGCAATCTTAAAAGAAAACAACCTAAAACTTTTTGAACTTCCACCTACTTTGGAAGAATGCATCGATCTACTCAAATCTAAATTAGACCACGCCCCTAACTCACAGGAGCCAATAGAAGAGCAACCTTGCTCCAACTCTACTGAAGCACCTAACATTGCTAAAACCAGAAATGTTGAACTAAGTGATGGGTTTAAATTCCCACCAAAAAGATTAACTATAAGAAGAACGGCTAGTGATGTCGATCTTAACGAAACCTCCAAGAAAAAACCAAACAGATCTCACATCGCCTCCAAATTTCCAAGTGAAGACGATGTGATGCAGGAAACTGATTCCCCCCCACCACCTAAAGTCAAAGCGCCACCCCCATTCTTTATTCTCCCTCGTGGAGATTGGAGCATGTTACTCCAACTATTATCAAAAATTGCACCGAGCATTCATTCCAAATTGTCGGGCAATTTCTTTAAAGTAACGGTTTTGACTGATACTGAATTCAGATCCGTTCAGCAATTCCTCCTTGAAAACGGAGTCCAATTCAAATCATTCGGATTAAGACTAGGACGATGGTCGTCACTTTAGGTGACGGAGTTCCTAGTGCTCTAGGCACGCACCTCCAATTTATTAAATTTTACTCCTTAAGGAGCTTAATTTTGTTAGTCATAACTTATTTTTATTAGATATTTTATTTATTATGGGGCTTGTGATCGAACGAGTTGGGTGCGGAATCGAACTGGTATTCCCATCATGGTACGGCCGCCGGCACCAAAAGGCCAGCTATCCCCCTATATATACTTCATTTATTTAACTTCGACAGGGGCATTTTACATTTGGGGGCAACATGGTATTTCTTGTTTACAATTTATATATCTGGTTATATGTATATATCTTTTCTTTTTACACTATCAGGCATACCGCCTGGTCTTGTTTACAATTTATATTTCTGGTTATATGTATATTTCTTTTTCTTTTTACATTATCAGGCATACCACCTGTTCTTGTTTATACATTTTGATTTAAGTTGGTTTTGATTTACAATTTCAGGCATTCCGCCTGTTCCATTTCAACAAATATGGTAGTTACATAATTTGATTTTGAATACGTTTACAATATAGTAGTTACATAATTTGATTGTGAGTATATTTACAATATTTACAGTTATAATTGATCATTTTTCGTATACAATTAATATATTTGTTTTACAATCATTATTCATATTTACAATCATTATTCATATTTACAACATACATTATTTTATACTGCAAGTGCAGCTCAAACTCCATTGATTATATGTGAATGCAAACTTTCCATTTGTTTAAAGTTTAACCTTCAATTGAGTTTTATATATGTATTTATATTAGCTTTTTCACCTGAGATACTTAATGCTATAAGTTCAAAATTTATTCAATGAGTTTGTGAAGTGCTCTCTTTGTATCGGACCTTTAGTTTTGGTTTCTCTTTTCTGGTTGATGAATTGGTCAACTCCCCAACTCCAGGCGAGGGGAACGTCATTTTTGATCGATTGCTACTGGGGAGATTTAGCTGTGCCTTAAAATTGCTTTAGGTCTTCTTCTATTAATATCTGCATTATAATCGTATTGGGGCTGTATACTTATTAGCGGGTTAGGAATTTCTGTTAGATTATTATAAAATTTGTCTGCGAGTCTTATGATGTGGTCGGTTATTGTTTCTATATTATACTCTTTGAAAATATTGTTATTTCTAAAGTACGCAGGTGCCATTGTGGCCATTCTAACAATTCTGTTTTCTCTATATTGGAGTTTGCTGAAATGTCTCTTTGCAGAGTAGCCCCAAACGGGTGCCGCGTATGTAGCAATGGGCCTAATGATTGTTTTGTATATAAGTAATTTATTATTTACACTAAGTTTTGACTTCCTTCCAATTAAAGTATATAATTGTGCTTCCGCCTGTTTTAATTTTTTAAGTATATAGTCAATGTGTGCATACCATGTTAGTCTTTTATCTAGGATAATGCCGAGGTATTTAACCTTTTGCGACCAGGGTATGTTGGTATTAAATAGGATAAGTTCTGGCGTTGTTTTTCTTTTAATTCCGAATAGGATGGCTACACATTTCTCCGCGTTGACAGCTATCTTCCAGTCAGTCAGCCAATTTTCTAACTTAGGAATATATTCCTTTATTGGGGCTGAGGCACTTTCATTGTCGTGTCCTGTTGACATTATAGCTGTGTCATCAGCGAAAATGAATCTGTTAATTCCAGTCTGGGAGGGTAGGTCAGTAAGATACACTGAGGGACCTAGAATGGATCCTTGAGGAACTCCACTCATTATATTTTCTTCTTTCGAATATTTATTGTTAATTTTGACTTTAAATTTTCTATCGTTTAGGTATTTATTTAGTATAATAACGAAAGGAGGAGGAATATTTAATTTAATTAATTTGTACAATAGTCCTTTGATCCAAACCTTATCAAAGGCCATGGCAATATCCAAGAAGAGAGCTGCAGTGGCATTATTTTTTTGAATATTGGCGCTCACAAGTTCGACAGCTCTTAAGAGCTGGTGACTTGTTGAATGCTTTTCTCTAAATCCAAACTGATCATCATTAATGATATTATTGTCTGATATATATTTATTCAGTCTGGTTTTAATACAACTCTCGAACATTTTCGAGATTGTAGGTAATAAACTTATTGGTCGGTATGATTTAGGGTCTCTTGGATTTTTGTCATTGCCTTTGAAGATAGGAGCAATAATTGCAACTTTCCAGTATTCTGGGAAGTGTTTATTTATTAATAGCTTATTAAATATATTTGTGATATGGAAAATAGCTATCAGCGGGAGATTTTTAAGCATACCATTAGTGATTTTATCGTGCCCAGGTGCTTTCCTGGGGTTAATATTCTTGATATAGTTTATTAGTTCAGATGGCAGTATCAGGGGTAGCTGGTTCGATTCCGGGGGTGAACTAAGGAATTTCTTTATTGTGTTGTTTACATCCTGCTCTTTTGCACTGTCAATGTTATTGGGGGAACATTGTATTTTAATATTATCTGCTATGGCTGTGGCTTTTTCATCGTCAGTGTAGGCAATTCCTCTTGCATTGTTTATGGGTGGAAAAATAATTCCATTTTTTCTATTTATTTTAGTAACTTTCCAAATGGAATTGTCATCTGGTGTTAATGAAGTTATGTGGTCTTCCCACTGTTTGTTTTTGAAGTCTCTGATTTCACTTTTAAGTTTTTTGTCATATTTATTGTAAAGATTTTTGTCTCTTATTGATCTGCTTTCCTGCCAGTTCTTCCTAAGCTTGTTTCTAGTTCTTATTTTGTTTTTAATTTCATCACTTAAGAAGGAAATTCTGTTATCGATTACCTTTTTCTTGGAGGTGTTTTCATAGGTAGTATAAATAATTTCCGAAACTTCTTTAATTTCATTTTCTATTTCACTGTTATTATTAAACTGTTTATTGTAATTTATTTTATTTATAATAGCGTGTTTAAAATTTTGCCAATTAGGAATTAGTTTGGTGTTACAGGAGTAATCCCTGTGTGTGATGTCGAAATTGCTGACAACCGGATTATGGTCACTAGTCATTTCGCTGAGTGAAGTTACATTACAAGCATAGGGGAAATTTTTTATTATGAAAAAATCAATGATGGAAGCAGTGGCTCTTAGATGCCCGCCTATTCTAGTGGGAGTTTGTGGGGCTTCAAGCCTAAGGTTATTATCTATAATCAGCTTATTGAGAGTGATTCCAAAAGTATTGGCTCTATGGCAGTTCCATGATGTGTGATGGGAGTTAAAGTCTCCACCGATGACAATACTTCCATTTATTTTTAAAAGTTTAATTAGGTCGTTTTTTGGAAATTTATTTCTATGTGGCTGGTTAGGGATGTTTTTCTGGGGAGGAATATAAATAGAGGTAACAGTAATAGGTGTTTTATCATTATTTATAAAGACGTTCACAATTGTTGAATCTGTGTTATCAAGTTGTGGTGTTTCAACTTGGTAGCTGTTCATGTTTTTGTTTACCAGGACGGCAGTGCCGCCAGGCTGGCAAAATCTAAATCTGTTATCATCGTTGATACGGTCATTTCTATAGATAGTAAAATTTCTTAAACTTAAATGCTGTTTATTATTTAAGTGTGTCTCCTGTAAGAGAATGATATCGGGGGAGTGAGTGTCGGCAAATTCCCGGAGCTCATCTATTTTTGCATATATGCCATTGGCATTAAATGTACATATTTTAAAAGATGCACCTCTGCTATTCATGGCTGTTCGTTTGTTGTAACTTGTTCTGGCCTCACGGCCTCCATCATATGATATAGCATGTTATGTGGGTTTTCACAATTTTGTAATTTGGGGGCTATATTTGCTAATGCATTAATTAGTTGTAAAAAAGCGTTATTATTAAGTTATTTATAGTGTTAAAGATGTTCACAACGTTTTTTATTGTGTCCATATTTAAATTAAAGTTGTTATTGTTGTTGTGTTGGTTATTGTTATTTATATTCTGGTTGCTATTCTGGGTGTTTATGTTGGAGGTATATGAGTTTGGTTCTTCTTCGGTGTGCTGTGCTGATCCCTTAACTGCCGCAGCGTATGAAAAATTACTTTTGGTTTTGCTAGTATAGGTGTTGGTATTTTTTGGTTTTGGGTACCTGGGACACCCTTTGTAATTAGCTGGATGCGGTCCCCCGCAGTTTGCGCATTTTGGATTTTCGATTTTCTCTTTTCCTTCTGGACAGTCTACAGTTTTATGATCGCCTGCACACTTGACACACTTGGGTGCAAGCATGCAGTTGTCGCTACTGTGATGCCATAGCTGGCAATTGTGACATTGGGGTGCTCCCCCAGGTGAATTATATTTTTCAATTTTTACAATAAAATGTCCTAGTGCATTTTCATTAAATATTTGTTTAGAATTTTCATTGTTTGGTAAGATAATTTGATATAATGGCATTAATCGCCTATCCCCTCTGCTTCTTCTCATTTGATATATTTTTAGTGGGATATAATTTTTTTCTTCTAAATATTTTTTAATTTCTTCCGTTGTCGTATTAATGGGTAGACCCCTTATTACAACTTTTAGTGGTCTTTGAGACCTTGCTTGAATTACGTAATATTTCACATTATTTTCATCGAAGAATTTAGTTATTGCCCTATGATGTGCGGGCGTTTCAACATATATTTTTAAGAATTCCCCATCGGGTTTTCCTACAATTTTAAATTTTAAAGCATCATTTATATCTTTTAAAAAGTCAGCATACCGGATATCAGTAGCAACCATTATTGGTGGGGGTTTGGTGGTTCGTGAGTTCGATACCACCTCCTGCGACGATATTTCATCATTATTAGTATTTATATTTGAATTATTTTCAGTAGGGGGGTCATCAGTAGCCTCGTCCGTTAGGCCCCTCAGGGGGTTTACCTTCTTTAGGTAAACACGGGTGTCACAATCCCGAGGTACCCTAGTGATCTGTCCTCTTTCTTTTTTCCCCTCTCCTCTACTCTTCTGCTTTTCCTTCCTCTTCTCCCTCAGTGTGGTTGCCTCGTAAGAGGTTGAGGGCTCCCCTTGAGTAGCTTTCGCCGCTCTGTTGCTATTAGCTACTCTTGGGGACTAAATCACCCACGTGTTTGCCGTGCGTGGAGACCCGTGTCCCTGGAAAGGAGGGTCCTGGTAATTGAGTCCCCCAGAGACCAACACATTACTTTGGCCTCTGCTTCAGGTAAACGGGAGGTGTGTTGTGGTCCTCAGCACATCAATCGGCTTTATGGATCAAGCGATCGGTACATCTACTGGGTGACTCGTTAAGGGTGGAGGCCACCTCAGGGATGTACTGTGAGCGTATAGGACCTGGCTAGCACTGGTGCAGCTGGTCTGCATCCCCTTGTTGGACTCGGTGGTGGGTGGTGCCGTCAGGTCTCAAATTTTCCATTTTATTCATGGAATCAAACATTTCTATTCTCCCACGGGAGCACACATTGTCTATATTGAATGCACAATTTTATGTAATCAAACGGAAAGAGGGTACTTTTGATACAGTATCCACTTTCCTCATTCAAAAAGCTATTAAAGGCACAATCGGTGATGTGAAGAGCATCAGAAAATTACGTTCTGGCGACTTAATGGTAGAAGTTGCTTCAAAAACACAATCAAATTTAATTGAAAATATGAATATGCTAGCTATTCTTGAGGTGTCTGTCTCACCTCACACAAACCTTAACTTTTCTCGTGGTGTGATATCCGCGAAGGATTTGCTTAACACGCCTACGGATGAGATACTAGAAAATCTTAAAGAGCAAAAGGTCTGCGCTGTAAAACGCACTACTGTCAGGAAAGATGATAAAGTTATTAACACTAAACATCTGATCCTGACATTTGCGACGCCAGACCTACCGCAGCATATTAATGCTGCGTATATGCATCTCTCCGTTAGGCCATTTATTCCAAATCCTTTGCGTTGTTTCCAGTGCCAGAGATTTGGTCACTCTAAAGCGGCATGCAGAGGCAAACTGACTTGCGCTCGCTGCGCAGCAGTTGGCCATGACAGTTCGTCCTGTACTGCAAAGGAGAGGTGTGTCAACTGTAAAGGTGACCACCCCTCCTACGCTAGAAGTTGTCCCATCTGGATACTGGAAAAGGAAATCACAACCACTAAAGTTAAAAATAATTGTACATATCCCGAGGCGAGACGTGCTGTTACAGCTCGTACACCTCAAGTTGGAGTTAGCTATGCAACTGTCGCCGCAAAAGTCACCAGAACGACTAGTACACAAACAGATGCTCTCTCACTACCGATTGTTAAATTACCCCCTACATCTGTACAGAAGCCAAAATCGACATCCACATCGACTCTTCGTAGAAAAGCTCCGATGGCTAAATCTAAAGCCGTAAAGGCTTTAAAACTAAAATCTGCAAAAGAGGGCAATATTAGGCCCTCAATATCCACCCGTAAAGCCTTAACCCTGGAGGCTGACGCTGTTTCATTACATCCCTCGGACGATGATCTATCGCTCGAGGAGATGTCAGATGACATGCCTTCCAGCTCCGGGAAAGGAGCTTTTCAAATTGAACAATAACTTCCTTTGTTTCTTGGAACTGCCATGGTTTGCGCTCTCATCATGATGACATCAAGTCTATAATTTCAGCCTACAACCCCGCATGTGTTGCACTTCAGGAAACATTCCTGAAGTCGAGCAATAACTTTTCCATGCGTGGGTTTAAAAGCTTTAGAAAAGACTGTGGTGACGATGGTGCAGTGTCTGGAGGTGTTTGCATATTAACATCCAACAACTATCCCAGCACTGCCCAACATTTAAATACTGCACTACAGGCTGTAGCTGTGCGAATTCACACATCATGCTTGTTGACAGTCTGTAGTTTGTATTTGCCACCACACGATGTCATCCGCCAAGAGGAACTCGATGCATTAGTTGATCAGCTGCCAACACCATTTCTGTTGTTAGGTGACTTTAACGGCCATAGTTCTTTGTGGGGAAATGATAATACTAATTCTCGCGGTCGGCAGATAGAGCGGTTTATTTCAGATAATAGTCTCTGTCTGCTTAATACCGACGAGAAGACATATTTCCATGTACCTACAAGAACATTTCATTCTCTCGATCTAGGCATTTGTTCTCCATCTCTTCTGCCATTGTTAAATTTAAATGTAGGAAATGATCTGCATAATAGCGATCATTTTCCTCTCGTCATCTCCCAGACTGGAGGTAGTAGTGTAAGACAACGCTTACCTACTTACGTGTACAGTCGGGCAGATTGGACGTTATTTACACAATTGACAGTTGTTGATAATGAAATTGTTATGATCGATGATATTGATAATGCCGTATCTAAAGTCACTGAAACAATTATAAATGCAGCTGATGCATCAATACCTAAGTGTTCCTCTACACCACACCGGCGTTGCAAACCTTGGTGGAATGATGAATGTCAAAAGACCTATAAGAAACAGAGGAAGTTATGGGGGCTATTCAGAAGATACCCCACAACTGAGAATCTTATCGCCTTTAAGAGAGCAAAAGCATTAGCTCGCAGAGCTCGTCGTCGAAGTCAGAAGGAATCCTGGTCTCGCTATGTATCATCAATAACTTCTTCCACATCCAGTAAACAGTGTTGGAGAAGAGTGAAAGCAACCAATGGAATGTATAGGGAATTCTCTATTCCTATTCTAAAATCCGGAGCTGCTGTGCACTCTTCTCCTAAGGACATCGCTAATGTCCTTGGTGAAACCTTTGCTAGCGTCTCGAGCAACGACTCTTATAGTCCTTCGTTCTTAAGGACAAAGAGTCGTGCTGAGCGAACACCAATTCGTTTCAACCATGGACAAGCTTTGCCTTACAACTGTGAATTTCGGATGTTGGAATTGAAGAGAGCATTACAGCAGGCCCATGATACTAGCCCAGGACTAGATGGAATCAGCTATCAAATGCTTCGTCATTTAAGTCCAGATTCCTTGTTGAACTTACTTTATCTATTCAATAGGATCTGGACTGAAAATAAATTTCCATCACTTTGGAGCGAAGCAATAGTGATTCCAATCCTTAAGGCTGGTAAGGATCCTTCTGTTCCTTCAAGTTATCGACCAATAGCTCTGACAAGTTGCTTCCCCTCAGGGGGTTTACCTTCTTTAGGTAAACACGGGTATCACAATCCCGAGGTACCCTAGTGATCTGTCCTCCTCTTTGATTTCTTCTCTCCTCTACTCTTCTGCTTTTTCTTCCTCTTCTCCCTCAGTGTGGTTGCCTCGCAAGAGGTTGAGGGCTCCCCTTGAGTAGCTTTCGCCGCTCTGTTGCTATTAGCTACTCTTGAGGACTAAATCACCCACGTGTTTGCCGTGCGTGGAGACCCGTGTCCCTGGAAAGGAGGATCCTGGTAATTGAGGCCTCCAGAGACCAACACATTGCTTTGGCCTCTGCTTCAGGTAAACGGGAGGTGTGTTGTGGTCCTCAGCACATCAATCGGCTTTATGGATCAAGCGATCGGTACATCTACTGGGTGACTCGTTAAGGGTGGAGGCCACTTCAGGGATGTACTGTGAGCGTATAGGACCTGGCTAGCACTGGTGCAGCTGGTCTGCATCCCCTTGTTGGACTCGGTGGTGGGTGGTGCGGTCAGGTCCCGAAATTTTATCTCTAATCTCATGGAGAATAAAAATTATTCTACTCTCCCTCGGGAGCAATTTTTGAACAATAAAGAAACAAAATTTTTTATTATTAAAAGAAAGGAGGGTTCTTTTGAACAAGTATCTCCCTTTCTTATACAAAAGGGAATATCTGGTTTAATTGGGGAAGTGAAGACCGTACGTAAGTTAAGATCAGGTGACTTATTGCTAGAGGCTGCTAACTCTACACAAGCAGCTATACTTAGTAGCATGCAAAAGTTAGCTAACATGGAGGTAACTGTCTCGCCTCACGGTAATCTAAATTTTTCCCAAGGAGTAATTTCCGCTAGGGATTTGTTGAACTCGCCGACGGATGAGATACTCGAAAATTTGCAGAGTCAGAAGGTCTGTGCAGTTAAACGCATTACTGTCAGAAGAGATGATAAGTTCATAGACACTAAACATCTCATTCTGACCTTTGCGACTCCAGACCTTCCAGACAACATTAAAGCTGCTTATATGAGTCTGCCCGTTCGGCCTTATATTCCAAATCCCTTGCGTTGTTTTCAATGCCAACGTTTTGGGCATTCGAGAGGTGCTTGCAGAGGCAAACCCACCTGCGCTCGCTGCGCGGTGGTTGGCCACGATAGCTCAAACTGTATAGCCAAGGAGAGGTGTGTCAACTGTCATGGTGACCACCCCTCCTACTCTCGAAGTTGTCCTCAATGGGTAATTGAAAAAGAAATTACTACTTATAAGGTGAAAAATAAATGTTCCTACCCTGAGGCAAGAAAACTAGTTACCTCTCGCACACCGCAGCCTGGTGTGAGTTATGCGGCCGCTGCAAAAAAGTCACCAGATCCGCTGGTACACAAACCGAATCGGTTCCACTCTCCCTTATTAAATTACCCCAAACTTCAACATCAAAGCCAAAATCTGTCTCATCAACATTGAGCAAAAGAAAAGCTCCTTTGACTAAAACAAAAGTAACAAAGGCTTATAAATTAAAATCTGCAAAGGAGGGTTCAAATCGACCCTCTATATCCACCCGTAAAGCCTTGTCCCTGGTGGCTGACGCTTTTTCCTTACATACCTCGGACGAAGACTTATCGCTCGAGGAGATGTCAGATGACACGCTTTCCAGCTCCAAGAAAGGAGCTTTTCAAATTTAAAAATTACTTCCTTTGTTTATTGGAACTGCCATGGTTTGCGTTCACATTATGATGACATCAAGTCCATAATTTCAGCCTACAACCCCGCATGTTTTGCACTTCAGGAAACCTTCCTGAAGTCCAGTAATAACTTTCTCATGCGTGGGTTTAAAAGCTTTAGAAAAGACTGTGGTGACGATGGTGCAGTGTCTGGAGGTGTTTGTATATTAACATCTAATACTTTTCCCAGCACTGCCCATCCATTGAATACTACTCTACAGGCTGTAGCTGTGCGAATTCACACATCATGCTTGTTGACAGTCTGTAGTTTGTATTTGCCACCACACGATGTCATCCGCCAAGAGGAACTCGATGCATTAATAGATCAGCTGCCAACACCATTTCTGTTGTTAGGTGACTTTAACGGCCATAGTTCTTTGTGGGGAAATGATAATACTAATTCTCGCGGTCGGCAGATAGAGCGGTTTATTTCAGACAACAGTCTCTGTCTGCTTAATACCGACGAGAAAACTTATTTCCATGTACCCACAAGAACATTTCATTCTCTCGATCTGGCCATTTGTTCACCATCTCTTCTGCCATTGTTAAATTTAAGTGTAGGAAATGATCTGCACAACAGCGATCATTTTCCTCTCGTCATCTCCCAGACTGGAGGTAGTAGTGTAGGACAACGCCTACCTACTTACGTGTACAGTCGGGCAGATTGGACTTTATTTAGACAATTGGCAGTTATTGATAACGAAATGGTTATGATCGTAGATGTTGATGATGCCGTATGTAAAGTCACCGAAACAATTACTAATGCAGCTGACGCATCAATTCCTAAGAGTTCCTCTATACCACACAGGCGTTGCAAACCTTGGTGGAATGATGAATGTCAAAAAACTTATAAGAAACAGAGGAAGTTATGGGGGTTATTTAGAAGGTACCCCACAACGGAGAATCTTATCGCCTTTAAGAGAGCCAAAGCATTAGCTCGCAGAACTCGTCGACGAAGTCAGAAGGAATCCTGGTCTCGCTATGTATCATCAATTACTTCTTCCACATCCAGTAAGCAGTTGTGGAGAAGAGTGAAAGCAGCCAATGGAATATATAGAGAATTTTCAATTCCTATTTTGAAATCCGGAGCTGCTTTATATTCTTCTCCTAAGGACATCGCTAACGTCCTTGGTGAAACCTTTGCCAGCGTCTCAAGCAACGACTCTTATAGTCCTTCGTTCTTAAGGACAAAGAGTCGTGCTGAGCGAACACAAATTCGTTTCAACCATGGACAAGCTTTGCCTTACAACTGTGAATTTCGGATGTTGGAATTGAAGAGAGCATTACAGCAGGCCCGTGATACTAGCCCAGGACCAGATGGAATCAGCTATCTAATGCTTCGTCATTTAAGTCCAGATTCTCTGTTGAACTTGTTGTTCCTGTTCAATAGGATCTGGACTGAAAACAAATTTCCATCACTTTGGAGCGAAGCAATAGTGATTCCAATCCTTAAGGCTGGTAAGGATCCTTCTGTTCCTTCACACTACCGACCAATAGCTCTGACGAGTTGCCTATGTAAGACTCTCGAACGTATGGTCAATGCCCGTCTCGTACATGTCCTAGAAAAAAATAAATGTATTCATATCAATCAGAGTGGCTTCCGTAAAGGAAGATCCACTCTTGATAACATCATATATTTGGAAACGCAGATCCGCAACGCCTTTGTGCGGAGGAATCATCTCGTTTCCATTTTCTTCGACATAGAGAAGGCATATGACCGTACATGGCGATATGGAATTCTCCGTTCACTATATGATTTTGGCTTTCGGGGTAATCTTCCGATATTCCTGAAGAATTTCTTACGCTCCCGTGTTTTTAAAATACGTATTGGAACAGTTCTTTCCAATACTTTTATCCAAGCCGAGGGTGTACCCCAAGGCTCTATTTTAAGTGTTACACTTTTTAACCTTTACATCAGTTGCATCCTACATCAAATCTCACCTCCTGTTTATGGCACGCTATATGTTGATGACCTGCAAATATCATGTGAGGGTTCTAACATGCGTTTAATTGAGAGACAACTACAAACAATTGTCAACAAACTTGCTGCATGGTGTGCTGAGAATGGCCACACGCTGTCTCCTAGCAAGAGTAATTGTGTCCATTTCTGCAAGAAGACTAGCCTTCATAATGATCCTACTATCTATATAAATAATACACCTATCCCTGTTGTCAACGAGATAAAATTTTTGGGTATAATATTTGACCGAAAGTTAAATTTTCTTCCGCATGTTCTTCATTTGCGGAAGAAGTGCGAGCGATCGCTTAATATCCTCAAGGTGCTTTCTAATACATCTTGGGGTGCTGATCGCACGGCACTACTTCGTGTCTACCAATCAATAATTTTATCTCGTGTGGACTATGGATGTGTTGTGTATGGATCTGCTAGGTCTTCTGTTCTACGCAGACTGGATACAATACATCACTCTGCTTTGAGAATATGCTCAGGCGCATTCCGCACATCACCCGTCCAGAGTCTATATGCAATCTGCGAACAACTGCCTTTAGACCTGAGACGAATGCAGCTGTCTCTCAATTATTATGCAAAAATCATATCTGACCCTCATCATCCACTACGTTCCATGACTGCTACTCCTGCATTAATAAGACTGTATGACGCACGTTCATACAGCATTCCACCTTTTCTCACTCGGACAAAATCCAACTTATTATATTCAGACCTATGTGATGTCCGTTTTGACAAGACGGACCTTTTTCTACACCCACCTTGGTATGATCCACAGATAAAAATCATCAATCCTTTTGCTCGTTTTAGAAAATCAGACACAGCAACTACTGTTTTCCAGCAGCTATATGCCTCACATCGCTGTCAGTATACCACGTATACACCAGTTTTCACCGATGGCTCAAAATCTACCGGACATGTTGGTTGTGCTGTAGTTATTGAGAATAAAACTCTTAGCTACAGCCTCCATCCATCCTGTTCCATCTTCTCTGCTGAAGCATTAGCCATTTATCAAGCTCTTCAGCAGATGAATACATGTGAAACTCATAAATACTGTGTGTACACTGACAGTTTGAGTGTGTTGGAAGCTTTGCGGAACAGTAGTTTTGACTGTCATCCTGTTGTGTCTAGAATTTTCCGAGCATTAGATTCCCTTGCTGGCAAGGGATATGACATTATTTTCTGTTGGATCCCAAGTCATGTAGGTCTCGATGGTAATGAAAGGGCTGATGCAGCTGCTAAATCTGCATCTGGCCCGTGTCTTCCATCAGTTCCTTTGTCTGATGTGAGAAAAATGTTAAAATATTAATCCATTCTCTTTGGCAGGAGTCATGGAACATGCAGGTCAGTAATAAATTGCATGCCATATTTCCATACATCACCTCATTAACAGTTTTACCGATGCGAAGTGCTGATGTAAGATTAACCCGCCTTCGTATCGGACACACACGTTTCACACATAGACATTTGTTTCTAAACGAATTAAATCCTTGGTGTGAAACGTGTGATGAACCATTCACTGTTTATCATATTTTAATTTCATGCTCATATTTTAACCAATATCGTTTACACTTTTTTAATTGTGATATTTTAAACTTATTTGATTTGCTGGGGGAACCACCCCACAGAAACCTATTTGCCTTTTTGAGGGCAATAGGTTTTTTATATTATATTTAATTTGCACTTTTAAATTTTAAATGTATATATATTTTTGGTTTTCCTTTAATATTTTATAATTGGATTTTAATGATATATATATACACCAATTTTTGTTTTTTAGAATTTTAATGTTGTTTGGGTTTCCAAAAAAAGTAAATAAATTAATAAATAAAATAAAATAACAAGAAAAATTAAAAAAAAAAATTTTAATATCTTCTTCAAAACTTATTTCTTGGCGCAGCATGTCCGATTTCGGACCTTGCGCCATAAAACCCAACCAACCAACCAACCAACCAACTGACAAGTTGCTTGTGTAAGACTCTCGAACGTATGGTCAATGCCCGCCTCATCTATGTCTTAGAAATAAAGAAATATATCCATATCAATCAGAGTGGCTTCCGTAAAGGAAGGTCCACTCTTGATAATATTACATACCTGGAAACGCAGATCCGCAATGCATTTGTACGGAGGAATCATCTCGTTTCCATTTTCTTCGACATAGAGAAGGCTTATGACCGTACGTGGCGTTATGGAATTCTCCGTAGGATGTACGATTTTGGCTTTAGGGGTAATTTGCCGATATTTATACAAAACTTTTTACGCTCCCGTGGTTTTAAAGTTCGGATAGGAACATTTTATTCTGATTATTTTAATCAATCTGAGGGTGTACCTCAAGGTTGTATATTGAGTGTCACCCTTTTTATCCTTCATATTAGCAGCATACTCCATAAATTATCACCTTCTGTTTATGGTACATTGTATGTTGATGACTTGCAGATATCTTGTGATTGGTCCAACATGAATTTAATTGAGAGACAATTATAAACATCTGTTAATAAAATTGCTGCATGGTGTGCTGAGAATGGCCATACACTATCTCCTAGCAAGAGCAATTGTGTCCATTTCTGCAGGAAGACTAGTCTCCACAATGATCCGGTTATTTGTATAAACAACACACCTATACCAGTGGTCAGTGAGGTAAAATTTCTCGGAGTGATATTTGACCGTAAATTAACCTTTCTTCCGCATATATTATATCTGCGGAAGAAGTGCGAGCGATCGCTCAATATCCTCAAGGTGCTTTCAAATACATCTTGGGGTGCTGATCGCACGTCACTCCTCCGAGTTTACCAATCACTAATTTTATCCCGCATAGACTACGGTTGTGTTGTTTATGGATCTGCTAGGTCTTCTGTTTTACACAGATTGGACACTGTCCATCATTCTGCTCTGAGAATATGTTCAGGCGCATTCCGCACATCACCCGTCCAGAGTCTATATGCAATTTGCCAACAACTGCCCTTAGACCTGAGACGAATGCAGCAGTCTCTCAATTATTATGCTAAGATCATGTCTGACCCTCATCATCCATCACGTGCCATGATTCCTACATCTGCCCTTAAAAGACTCTATAATGCTCGTCCAAGGAGCATTCCACCTTTCCTCCTTAGAATAAAACCTCATGTGTTACTATCTGACCTGCATGATGTTCGAATAAGTATCACAAATCGAACTTCACATCCACCCTGGTATGAGCCACAATGTAAAATAATCAATGCCTTTGCAGAATTCAAAAAATCGGACACGTCTCCTATTGTTTTCCATCAGCTCTATTCTTCTCATCGCTGTCAGTTTGATTCTTATCAACCTATATTTACAGATGGCTCAAAATCTGCAGGACATGTTGGCTGTGGAGTTTATATTGATAATATTACTCTTAGTTACAGCCTTAATATGTCCTGCTCCATCTTCACTGCTGAAGCAACTGCTATACTAAGTGCGCTTCAGTATGTGGTTAGTAAAGAATCAAACAAATTTTGTATTTACATTGACAGCATGAGTGTTCTAGATGCTGTGGAAAATGTTAATGTTACTAGTCATCCGGTTGTGTCGCAGATTTTCGATGAAGTAGACTCTCTAAAGTGCAAGGGATATGATATTGTTTTTTGTTGGATCCCAGGGCATGTAGGTCTTGATGGTAACGAAAAGGCTGATGCAGCTGCAAAGTCTGCATCTACTCCACTTCAGCCTTCCGTTCCACTTTGTGATGCGAGAAAAGGTGTGAAAAGTTTTGTCCATAAACTTTGGCAGGAATCATGGAGAATGCAAGTCAGCAACAAATTGTATGCCATAACTTCATCTCTCATTTCATTTCCAGTTTTACCTTTACGGAGTGCGGATGTTAAATTAACCCGCCTTCGTATTGGACACACACGTTTCACTCATAAGCATTTATTCCTAAATGAATTAAAACCTTGGTGTGAAACGTGTGATGAACCATACACTGTGTTTCATATTTTAATTTCATGTTCTGATTTTAACCAACATCGTTTTAAATATTTTAAGACTGATCTTTTAACGATGCGGGATTTGCTGGGCGAACCACCGCATCAAAATATTTTTGCTTTTTTAAGAAGCATTGGTTTTATTGATTATATATAATTTTAAATTAAAGATTTTTATTTAATTACTTATAACATTTTACAGATTTAGTTTAGTTTTTTTCATCTTATATGTTTTAGATATAATTTAATCATTTATATGTTGGGTGTTTGTTTATATTTTATGTTAATAATCTTATAAATATTTCTTATATTTTTAAAGAAATTTTAAAAGTTGATTGGTTTCAAAAAAAATTAATTAAAAAATATTATATAAAAAAAATATTCTGGCGCAGCTTGTCCTTATTTGGACCTTGCGCCATAAAACTCAACCAACCAACCTCGTCCGTTAGGACTGCGAATCTATTATTGGTTTCTACTGCTATTTTTTTAACTGGGTTGGTTGGTTGGTTGGGTTTTATGGCGCAAGGTCCAAAAATGGACATGCTGCGCCAAGAAAAAAGTTTTTGAAGAATATTTTTTTTTATTTAATATTTTTTCTTTCTTATTTTTTTTTTTCATATATATATTAAAACCCAAGCAACATTAAAATATTAAAACACAAAAATCAGTGTATAAGTTATCTTAAAATGTATACCATTAAATAAAATAAATCAAATATATATAAAATATTAAAATGTATAAATATAAATCATATAAAATTTAAAAAACCTATTGCTCTCAAATAAGCGAATAGGTTTCTGTGGGGTGGCTCCCCCAGCAAATCAAACATTGTTAAAAGGTTTGTTTTAAAAAATTTAAAACGGTAGACGTTAAAAGTAGAGCATGAGATTAAAATATGATAAACAGAAAATGGTTCATCACACGCCTCACACCATGGATTTAAATCACTTAAAAACAAATGTTTGTGTGTGAAACGTGTGTGTCCGATACGAAGGCGAGTTAATCTAACATCAGCACTTCGTAACGGTAAAACTGATAATGAGGTGAGGGATGGGTAAATGGTATGTAATTTGTTGACGACCTGTAAGTTCCATGATTCCTGCCAAAGACTATATATAAAAGTTTTTACAGCCTTTCTCACATCTGAGAGAGGAACGGATGGTAATATTTGATGTGATGCAGCCTTTGCAGCTGCATCTGCTCTCTCATTTCCTTCAAGACCCATGTGGCTTGGTATCCAACAAAATACAATTTCTTTTCCCTTGCCAGCAAGGGAATCCAATGCTTTAAAAATTCTCGACACAACAGGATGACAGATAACACTATTGTTTTTCAAGGCTTCAATAATACTCATGCTGTCAGTATATATACAATATTTATGATAGTCATCTGTATTCACATGCTGAAGCGCGTAGTAGATGGCGGTTGCTTCAGCAGTAAAGATGGAGCAGGACGAATGTAGGCTGTAATTAAAATCTGTATTATTGGTAAAAATTCCACAGCCCACATGTCCTGCTGTTTTAGAACCATCTGTGAATACAGGTTTATATAATTGATACTGACAGCGATGAGAAAAGTATAGCTGTTGAAAAACAATAGGTGTTGTGTCGGATTTTTTGAACTGAGCAAAGGTATTTATAAAGGTATTTGTTGGTTCATACCAAGGTGGATAGAGAAATTGATCAATTGACTCTATCCGAACATCACATAGGTCTGTGAGCCAGAGATGTAATTTGGCTCTTGTGAGAAAAGGTTGGATGCTCAATGGTCGAGCATCATAAAGTCTTTTTAAAGAGGCATTAGGAACCATAGAACGTAATGGATGATCAAGGGTCGACATGATCTTAGTATAATAATTGAGAGACTGCTGCATTCGTCGCAGGTCTAAAGGCAATTGTTGGCATATTGCATAAAGACTCTGGACGGGTGATGTGCGGAATGCGCCTGAACATATTCTCAGAGCAGAATGATGGACAGTGTCCAGTCTGCGTAAAACAGAAGACCTAGCAGATCCATAAACAACACAACCGTAGTCTATGCGAGATAAAATTAATGATTGGTAAACTCGGAGGAGTGACGTGCGATCAGCACCCCAAGATGTGTTTGAAAGCACCTTGAGGATATTGAGCGATCGCTCGCACTTCTTCCGCAGATATAATATATGCGGAAGAAAGGTTAGTTTACGGTCAAATATCACTCCGAGGAATTTTACCTCATTGACTACTGGTATAGGTGTGTTGTTTATACAAATGACGGGATCATTGTGGAGGCTAGTCTTCTTGCAGAAATGGACACAATTGCTCTTGCTAGGAGATAGTGTATGGCCATTCTCAGCACACCATGCAGCAATTTTATTAACAGATGTTTGTAATTGTCTCTCAATTAAATTCATGTTAGACCCTTCACAAGATATTTGCAGGTCATCAACATACAGAGTACCATGCACAGAAGGTGAAAGTTGATGAAGTATGGTACTAATATGAATATTAAAAAGTGTGACACTTAAAATACTTCCCTGAGGAACACCTTCAGGTTGGTTAAAAGTATTGGACAAAAACGTACCAATACGAACTTTAAAACCACGGGAGCGTAAAAAGTTTTGTATAAATATCGGCAAATTACCCCTAAAGCCAAAATCATACATCCTACGGAGAATTCCATAACGCCACGTACGATCATATGCCTTCTCGATGTCAAAGAAAATGGAAACCAGATGGTTCCTCCGCACAAAAGAGTTGCGGATTTGGGTTTCCAGGAATGTAATATTATCAAGAGTGGATCTTCCTTTACGGAAGCCACTCTGATTAATATGGATACATTTGTTTTCTTCTAAGACATATACGAGACGGGCATTGACCATACGTTCGAGAGTCTTACACAAGCAACTCGTCAGAGCAATTGGTCGATAATTTGAAGGAACAGAAGGATCCTTACCAGCCTTAAGGATCGGAATCACTATTGCTTCGCTCCAAAGTGATGGAAATTTATTTTCAGTCCAGATCCTATTGAACAGGTAAAGTAAGTTCAACAGGGAGTCTGGACTTAAATGGCGAAGCATTTGATAGCTGATTCCATCTGGTCCTGGGCTAGTATCATGGGCCTGCTGTAATGCTCTCTTCAATTCCAACATCCGAAATTCACAGTTGTAAGGCAAAGCTTGTCGATGGTTGAAACGAATTGGTGTTCGCTCAGCACGACTCTTTGTCCTTAAGAACGAAGGACTATAAGAGTCGTTGCTTGAGACGTTAGCAAAGGTTTCACCAAGGACGTTAGCGATGTCCTTAGGAGAAGAGTATATAGCAGCTCCGGATTTCAAAATAGGAATGGAAAATTCTCTATATATTCCATTGGCTGCTTTCACTCTTCTCCACAACTGTTTACTGGATGTGGAAGAAGTAATTGAGGATACGTAGCGAGACCAGGATTCCTTCTGACTTCGACGACGTGCTCTGCGAGCTAATGCTTTTGCTCTCTTGAAGGCGATAAGATTCTCCGTTGTGGGGTACCTCCGAAATAACCCCCATAACTTCCTTTGTCTTCTATAAGTTTGTTGACATTCTTTGTTCCACCATGGTTTGCAGCGCCTGTGTGGTATAGGGGAACTCTTTGGTATTGATGCATCAGCTGCATTCTATAATTGTTTGCAGTGACTTCAAAAACGGCAATATCAATGTCTTCGATCGAAACCATTGCATCATCAATAACTGCCAATTGTGTAAATAACGTCCAATCTGCCCGACTGTACACGTAAGTAGGTAAGCGTTGTCTTACACTACTACCTCCAGTCTGGGAGATGACGAGAGGAAAATGATCGCTATTATGCAGATCATTTCCTACATTTAAATTTAACAATGGCAGCAGAGATGGAGAACAGATGGCTAGATCGAGAGAATGAAACGTTCTTGTGGGTACATGGAAATATGTCTTCTCGTCGGTATTAAGCAGACAGAGACTATTATCTGAAATAAACCGCTCTATCTGCCGACCGCGAGAATTAGTATTATCATTTCCCCACAAAGAACTATGGCCGTTAAAGTCACCTAACAACAGAAATGGTGTTGGCAGCTGATCAATTAATGCATCGAGTTCCTCTTGGCGGATGACATCGTGTGGTGGCAAATACAAACTACAGACTGTCAACAAGCATGAAGTATGAATTCTTATAGCAACAGCCTGTAGAGTAGTATTCAATGGATGGGCAGTGCTGGGAAAAGTATTAGATGTTAATATACAAACACCTCCAGACACTGCACCATCATCACCACAGTCCTTTCTAAAGCTTTTAAACCCACGCATGGAAAAGTAATTGCTAGACTTCAGGAATGTTTCCTGAAGTGCAACACATGCGGGGTTGTAGGCTGAAATTATAGACTTGATGTCATCATTATGAGAACGCAAACCATGGCAGTTCCAAGAAACAAAGGAAGTTATTGTTGAATTTGAAAAGCTCCTTTCCCGGAGCTGGAAGGCATGTCATCTGACATCTCCTCGAGCGATAGATCATCGTCCGAGGGATGTAATGAAACAGCGTCAGCCTCCAGGGTTAAGGCTTTACGGGTGGATATTGAGGGCCTAATATGGCCCTCTTTTGCAGATTTTAGTTTTAAAGCCTTTACGGCTTTAGATTTAGCAATCGGAGCTTTTCTACGAATAGTCGATGTGGATGTTGATTTTGGCTTTTGTACAGATGTAGGGGGTAATTTAACAATCGGGAGTGAGAGAGCATCCGTTTGTGTACTAGTCGATCTGGTGACCTTGGCAGCAACAGTCGCATAGCTGATTCCTACTTGAGGTGTTCGAGCTGTAACAGCCCGTCTCGCCTCAGGATATGAACAGTTATTTTTAACTTTCGTGGTTGTGATCTCCTTCTCCAGTATCCAGATAGGACAACTTCTAGCGTAGGAGGGGTGGTCACCTTTACAGTTGACACACCTCTCCTTTGCAGTGCAGGACGAACTGTCGTGGCCAACTGCTGCGCAGCGAGCGCAAGTCAGTTTGCCTCTGCATGCCGCTTTAGAGTGACCAAATCTCTGGCACTGGAAACAACGCAAAGGATTTGGAATAAATGGCCTAACGGAGAGATGCATATACGCAGCATTAATATGCTGCGGTAGGTCTGGCGTCGCAAATGTCAGGATCAGATGTTTTGTGTTAATAACTTTATCATCTCTCCTGACAGTAATGCGTTTTACAGCGCAGACCTTTTGCTCTTTAAGATTTTCTAGTATCTCATCCGTAGGCGTGTTAAACAAATCCTTCGCGGATATCACACCACGAGAAAAGTTAAGGTTTGTATGAGGCGAGACAGACACCTCAAGAGTAGCTAGCATATTCATATTTTCAATTAAATTTGATTGTGTTTTTGAAGCAACTTCTACCATTAAGTCGCCAGAACGTAATTTTCTGATGCTCTTCACATCACCGATTGTACCTTTAATAGCTTTTTGAATGAGGAAAGGGGATACTGTATCAAAAGTACCCTCTTTCCGTTTGATTACATAAAATTGTGCATTCAAAATAGACAATGTGTGCTCCCGTGGGAGAATAGAAATGTTTGATTCCATGAGTAAAATGGAAAATTCGGGACCTGACGGCACCACCCACCACCGAGTCCAACAAGGGGATGCAGACCAGCTGCACCAGTGCTAGCCAGGTCCTATACGCTCACAGTACATCCCTGAAGTGGCCTCCACCCTTAACGAGTCACCCAGTAGATGTACCGATCGCTTGATCCATAAAGCCGATTGATGTGCTGAGGACCACAACACACCACCCGTTTACCTGAAGCAGAGGCCAAAGCAATGTGTTGGTCTCTGGAGGCCTCAATTACCAGGATCCTCCTTTCCAGGGACACGGGTCTCCACGCACGGCAAACACGTGGGTGATTTAGTCCCCAAGAGTAGCTAATAGCAACAGAGCGGCGAAAGCTACTCAAGGGGAGCCCTCAACCTCTTGCGAGGCAACCACACTGAGGGAGAAGAGGAAGAAAAAGCAGAAGATTAGAGGAGAGAAGAAAAGAAAGAAGAGGACAGATCACTGGGGTACCTCGGGATTGTGACACCCGTGTTTACCTAAAGAAGGTAAACCCCCTGAGGGGTTTTTTAACTGGAGTGGATTTTACCGGACTATCATCATGACCAATGGTCCTCTTATTATTTGATGGCTGTGTGGTGACAACATTTGAATTGTTAACAAGGTTTATATTATTTTGAGCACGTTTGGTAATTAATTCTATGTATTTAACTAAGTAAGATTTAAAAATGCATGACATACTTATAGCTACTAATTTTATTTCTATATTACAATTAATAAAGTTACTACTAGACATGATATCACACTCTAATCTATTATAACTAATAACATAGGTATTATATAAGCTATGAAAAATATTATAATCTACTTCTACAGATATTTCACAAGGATAACCATTTGCATTCACATATAGAAATTTATTTTTATTTATATCAATGGAGTTCAAACAGCACTTACCTCCTTTTATGAAGAAATCATCGAGAATTTTTTTGAAGCGTTTCGCTTCGCTGGCAACAATGTTTTTCTCATCAATAGTTTCACTGATGTCTATTAGTGATTTTTGTTTACACAATTGGTTTAATACTTTCATTACACGGATCACACATTCACTGGTCACTGGTATTTGCAGGCTAAATAGGTCCGCATACATCCTGGAAATTTCTTCGCAAGGTTGATATCCATGTCTCCTTGCGTGTGTCAATAAGTCCGATAACGTGAGCACTCTTGGGATATCACTTTTATAGTATGGTTCACTTCCATCGGGGAAGGAAAGATATAATGGGGTGCGATGTGTACTGACTTCCACATCCACCTTTTTATTTTCACTAATATCTTGATCACAATATCCACTATTAACGGCACAGTTTTCACGTTGAATCGCACTATTGTCGGGTTTATTTCCAAGGCTGGGAACGCTGCATCCACTGTTTTGAATATCCATTTCAGCTCCTCCGGCGTCCGTTGATTCCATTATTTGCGAAGTTTCCATCTCCTGAATAGGCTTTTTTGTCGATAATTGGTCTTTCTTTTCACTATCCTGGTTGATGTCGCTTCTCCCTCGTGGTTTCCTCATATTGGCGTCCAAGTCTGGTGGTAATTTTAACTTGGTTGGTTGGTTGGTTGGGTTTTATGGCGCAAGGTCCAAAATTGGACATGCTGCGTTAAGAATAAGTTTTATGTAACTTTATTTCATTTTAATAATTTTTTTATTTATTTTCAAAAACCCAAGCAACATTAAAATATTAAAAAACAAAAACAAGTGTATATATTATATTAAAATCTAGTTATTAAATATAGAAAATGAAAATAACAATTATTTGTATAATTTTTTTTAAATCTAAAATACAGATTAAATATAATGTATAAAACCTATTGCCCTCAAGAAAGCGAATAGGTTTTTATGGGGTGGATCCCCTATTATATCAAATAAAATTATAAAATCAGTTTTAAAAAAGTGTAAACGTTGTTGGTTAAAATCTGCGGAATCTCCTCGAGCGATAGATCATCGTCCGAGGGATGTAATGAAACAGCGTCAGCCTCCAGGGTTAAGGCTTTACGGGTGGATATTGAGGGCCTAATATTGCCCTCTTTAGCAGATTTTAATTTTAAAGCCTTTAGGGCTTTAGATTTTGCAATCGGAGCTTTTCTACGGGGAATGGTTGTGGAGGTTGATTTTGGCCTTTTCTCAGAGGTAGGGGGTAATTTGACTATTGGAAGTGAAGGAGCATCAGTTTGCGTGCTAGTCGTTCGGGTGACTTTTGCGGCGACAGAAGCATAGCTAACTCCTGCTTGAGGTGTACGTGATGTAACAGTACGTCTCGCCTCAGGATATGAACAATTGTTCTTAACTTTAGTGGTTGTGATCTCCTTTTCCAGTATCCAGATAGGACAACTCCTAGCGTAGGAGGGGTGGTCACCCTTACAGTTGACGCACCTCTCCTTTGCAGTACAAGACAAACTGTCGTGGCCAACTGCTGCGCAGCGAGCGCAAGTCAGTTTGCCTCTGCAATTCGCTTTGGAGTGACCAAATCTCTGGCACTGGAAACAACGCAAAGGATTTGGAATAAATGGCCTTACGGGTAGATGCATATACGCAGCTTTAATATGCTGCGGTAGGTCTGGCGTCGCAAAAGTCAGTACGAGATGTTTAGTATTAATAATCTGCCCATCTCGTCTGATAGTTATGCGTCTTACAGCACAGAGCTTTTGATCTTTGAGATTTTCTAAGATCTCATCCGTAGGCGTGTTAAGCAAATCCCTTGCGGATACCACACCACGAGAAAAGTTAAGGTTCATATGAGGAGAGACAGACACCTCTATGTTAGCAAGCATAGACAAGTTGTTTATAGCGTTAGCTTGTGCTTCTGAAGCGACTTCAACCATTAAATCACCGGAACGCATTTTCCTAATGCTCTTTACTTCGCCGATATTTCCACTGATTGCTTTTTGGATTAGGAAAGGGGATACATTTTCAAAGGTACCCTCCTTCCGTTTTACAACATAAAACTTAGCTTGTAATAAAGACAAAGATTGCTCCCGTGGGAGAGAAGAAATAGCAAAAGTTTCCATATTAGAAATGGAAAATTCGGGACCTGACGGCACCACCCACCACCGAGTCCAACAAGGGGATGCAGACCAGCTGCACCAGTGCTAGCCAGGTCCTATACGCTCACAGTACATCCCTGAAGTGGCCTCCACCCTTAACGAGTCACCCAGTAGATGTACCGATCGCTTGATCCATAAAGCCGATTGATGTGCTGAGGACCACAACACACCTCCCGTTTACCTGAAGCAGAGGCCAAAGAAATGTGTTGGTCTCTGGGGGCCTCAATTACCAGGACCCTCCTTTCCAGGGACACGGGTCTCCACGCACGGCAAACACGTGGGTGATTTAGTCCTCAAGAGTAGCTAATAGCAACAGAGCGGCGAAAGCTACTCAAGGGTAGCCCTCAACCTCTTACGAGGCAACCACACTGAGGAAGAAGATGAAGAGAAAGCAGAAGAGTAGAAGAGAGAGGAAATTAAAGAAGAGGACAGATCACTAGGGTACCTCGGGATTGTGACACCCGTGTTTACCTAAAGAAGGTAAACCCCCTGAGGGTAATTTTAACTTGGAGGGCTGTAAAATAGGCGTTTGTTGCACCACGTGCAACGAAATTCCTTCGCCGGCAGCAACCGGTTTCAGGGTTAGTTTTTGGCCGCTCAGGTCGAGACCCGGGCCCGTTTCCTGCATCCGCTATTTACCGATGGGGGGAAAAATATCAGAGCTCGTTCGAGATGCGTCCTTCCTACTCGGTGTCAGAACAGGTTCTCTGCCATCAACACTAGCAGCACCGTCAAAATTGTTACCCAACAACACACCAAAATTCCTAGAGATATTAAAGAACTGATTAAAACAAAAAACAAAGCTAGAAAAAGATGGCAGAATACCCAGGATCCAAATATTAAACGTGAAGTCAACAGACTTCAAAGACAAATCAAAGAAAAACTCTCAGAATTTAGAAACAAAAACTGGACTGATTTTCTCGAGTCACTCCACCCGGAAGACAATTCGCTGTACAAGGCAATCAAGAAAATTAACTGTAAAGATTATACACTATCCCCAATCAGCAGCCCTAGAGGAATGGTCTATAGAAAGCAAGAAAAGGCTGAAGTATTTGCAGACACCCTTCATGAAACCCTTAAATTGAACATCAATGCTTATGACAACACTATCATTTCAAAAGTCAACAGGACTGTTAACGACTTCATTGAAAGTAACACCACCCCGGATCCTCCTGACCACTTAACTTCTCCACTTGAAATTATTGAATATATTAAAGATCTCAACCCCAAGAAATCTGCAGGCCCAGACAATATTGGCAATATTACTCTCAAAAACTTACCGTTAAAAGCCATCACCTTTATTACTAAAATTTATAACAGATGTCTGACTCTAAATTACTATCCCATTGCCTGGAGAAAAGCTTTAACTGTCTTCATTCCTAAACCTGGTATGGACAAGAAATTCCCACAAAACTATAGACCCATCTCTTTACTGAACAACATGTCCAAAATTTTTGAAAAAATTATACATAGAAGAATGCTGCAGTTCTGTGAAATAAATAACATCATTCCAGATGAGCAATTCGGTTTTAGGAAAAACCATTCCACCTCTCATCAGCTCCTCAGAGTTATAAATGCAATTACAGAAGGGTACAACAACAACTACAAAACTGGAGGTCTCTTTCTCGACATCAAAAGGGCCTTTGACAAGATTTGGCATAATGGGTTAATCTACAAACTTATCCAATATAAATTCCCAAATTACCTTATAAATATTATCATCCACTACCTTCATAAAAGAAGCTTTAATGTTAAAATTCAAGAAGTAATTTCTGATTCAAGAGATGTTAACGCTGGTGTTCCACAGGGGAGTGTTTTAGGACCACTACTTTATACTATTTACATTAGTGATCTACCTAAGTCAGAAAATGCAATGATCTGCTTATTTGCTGATGACACAGCAATCCTTGCTCAGGATAAAAACATCAAGTACGTGAGTTTGAAACTTCAGTTATATATCAACACTCTCCACAAATGGATGAATAGCTGGAGAATCGAACTCAACGTCTCTAAAACAACAGCCATTATTTTTTCTAAGGGAAACCTGAGAAGACTACCACCTAGACTGGTCATCGGCGAAGAAAATGTGCAGTGGGAACACACTACTAAATACTTAGGAGTGATATTGGACTCTAAGCTAACCTTTAAACCGCATAGAGATAATGCAATTAAAAAATTCAACACGACTATGGCCATGCTAAATCCAATTCTCAATAGATGGTCAAAATTATCACTAAATAACAAAATTCTTGTCTATAAACAAATCATCAGGCCCAAAATTATGTACGCTTGCCAAATTTGGGGCCAAGCTGCAAACACTCATATAAATGCCATGCAAATTCTCCAAAATAAAATTCTAAGACAAATTACTGATGCACCCTGGTACGTAACAAACTTAACCCTCCATAAAGACCTCAAGATTAAAACTATCAGACAGCACATTGAAGAACTTTCAATTAAATTTTTCGAAGAAATCAAAATAATTTAATTAATTCTCAAGATATTCTACAAAATGGAAAATATTCACTCCCAATGGATGAGGGGGTGGCCTTTGGTGACCGGAGCTCCTGTGCTGGGGGCACATATCTCCAATTTAAAATTTGATTAATTTTTTCTAACATATGTTAGTCATATTTTTTGAATTTTTAATTTTATTTATTGAAGATTCATGATCTAAAGGGGGGCAGGGGGATCGAACCGGTATTCTCTGGTTTGGCCGCCGGCATTTATATTGGTAGTTATTTACTACTTTATTAATCGTCGACAAGGACATTTTACAATTGGGGGCAACATGGTTTAAGTTTTACAAAATTTGTTCATAATATTTTTAGCATAACAGACTAAGGCCTGTTTGATTATTACAGGTACATCAGGTCATCGCCTGGTAATAGGTTCTTAGACATTTCTGTCTATTATATTTGACATATACTTTTTCATTTACAATACATTTTCTGGTTTATATATATTCCGATTACTATAATTATATATACAATTCTTGTTTATACATATTCTGGTTACAGAGATTATTTATAACAATTTCTTTTATCCTTAAACAGATTCTGGTTACAATAAAAAATTTTTTTACAACAAATTCATTTATCTTTATAGCGTATTTATAATTTTAATACGTGGTAAAGGCTAAATAATCTTTATCCACTATAATAGTGCAACCCAATTAATTGCAGTGATAACGTATAACCTTTATATAGCAAATTTTTTAATGGATATTTTAAATTACAACTAAAGTATATTTAATTATTTAATTAATACCTGAGTCTGTTGCTCAGATTATATGCTTGGTGTACGGTTTTATGTATTTTTCCTTTGAGTGTAATTTAATTTGGTTTTTTAATATTTTTATTTAACTCCTTAGTTTTGGTTTCGCTTTGCTAAGGCTTGCGGTTTCTAGCAATTCAGTCTCATGTTCTCGCCATATGGTCGAGGGGAGACCTGTGAGCGGAAATCGAGAATCACTCAATGTCACTTTTCCCCTAGGAGAGGAGAGGTTAATTAGCTTTCCCAGGCTCCAAGGTGTGGTTGAGTGGGTGGGAAACATCTGTTCAGTGTATGTAATGAGGGGCTGCGGTTTTACTGAAATTTGAGATTCATGTAGTGTAGCAGGGAGTTGAATTATTGCAATATTTTATTAATTTTTTACATTTTCAAGCGAAAATTAGATTATCACATATTTTAGATGTGAGAAATATAGTATTTTAGCTATCCATTGTCTCTAAACATGGCTCTTGGCCTCCTTCTATTGGCTGGGTCGTTGATGTCATATATTGGTTGTGTGTTAATTAAGGGATTTGGGATATTCACAAGATTGTTATAAAAATTATCTGAAATTCTTAGGATAAATTTGGAAATGTTTTCAATGTCAAATTCTTTAAAAATATTTTCGTTTCGAAAGTAAATTGGTGCGTTAACCATCATTTTAATTATTCTATTTTCATATGACTGGATTTTATAATAGTGTCTGGTTGCAGCATATCCCCAAACTGGAGCTGCATAAGTTAGAATTGGTTTTATAATACTCATAATATATTAATAGTTTGTTATCCGAAGATAACTTAGATTGTCTACTAATGAGTGGATATAAGACCGCCTCCATTTGCTTACATTTTTTAATTGTTTCAGTAATGTGGGGGAGCCAAGTAAGCCAACGATCCAAAGTTACACCCAGGTACTTTACTTTGTTGCTCCAAGGAATTTTAACGTTATTAACTTCTAGTTCTGGGGTTTGTTTTCTTTTATTGCCAAATAAAACAGATACACATTTGTCGGGATTAATAATTATTTTCCAGTCGTTTAACCATCTTTGTAGAATAGGTATATAGTTCCTTAAGGGAATTGTGGCAGAATTATTCGAGTCACCTGTTGACATCACAGCCGTGTCATCTGCGAATATGAATATTTTAATATCGTCGGTTTTGTGGATGTCTACTACATATAAACAGAAAAGTACCGGGCCTAAAATCGAGCCCTGCGGGACTCCACTTAAAATATTATAGTCGTTAGAAATATCGTTATTAATTTTTACAGCAAATTTTCTGTCATTAAGATAACTATTAATTAATTTTATTAATGAAATTGGAAAATTTAATTTATGAAGCTTATAAATAAGTCCAGTTAACCACACCTTATCAAATGCTTTCGCAACGTCCAAAAATAAAGAAGCTATAGCATTATTTTTGCTGATGTTTTCAGAGATGTATTCAACTGCTCTAAGCAGCTGGTGAGTTGTGGAGTGTTTACATCTAAACCCAAATTGCTCATCATTAAGAATATTATGAGTATCAATATAGTTTTGTAGCCTGTGTTTTATACAGTACTCGAAAAGTTTTGACATAGTTGGTAGTAAACTAATAGGCCTGTAGGCCATCGGATCCTTTGGATTCTTTCCACCTCCTTTAAAGATGGGTGCAATTATAGCTCTCTTCCAATAAGAGGGGAAGTAATTAAGCTTGATAAGTCTATTGAAGATTTTTGTGATGAAAAATAATAATTTTATTGGGATGTGTTTTAACATTGCATTTGTGACTCTGTCATGTCCGGGTGATTTTTTAGGATGCATATTGTTAATATAGTACATTACTTCACTTGGTTTGATATTATATGTATCATTTATATCAGTATTAGTATTTATTATTTTATTTACTTCATTTTCAACATTAATATCATTGGGATTTATTAGGTTATTGGGAGAAAATTGTTTAACAAAATTATTTGCAAGTTTATCTGCTTTTTCTTTATTTGTATAAATTATTTCAGAGTCCACAATAAGGGGGGAATTGTTATGCATTTTTTTAATGAAAATTAATTGTTTTCCATAGTGAACCGTCTGTAGCCATAAGGGATGTTATGTGGTCAGTCCACTGTTTTTCTTTGAAAAGTTTAATCTCTTTTTTTAATTTATTGTTATATTTATTATAATTTTTCTTATCCTCATTCCTTCTACTTATCTGCCATGCCTTTCTAAGGCTGTTTCTATGTTTGATTTTTTCCTTAATTTCATTTGACAAATAAGATATGTTATTATTATTTTTAATTTTCTTTGCTGTGTTTTCATATGAGTTAATTATGGTTTCAGAGATATTTTCTTCTGCAGTTTCCAATTCAGGAATTGTTTCAATATTTTGTGCATAGTTAAAATTTTTGTTTATTAATTTTGTAAATTTACTCCAATTTGGGATTAAAGTATGATGGATAGAGTCATCCGGTAGAGTAGTATCAAAAGTACATAACACAGGATTATGATCACTAGTCATTTCATGTAATGTTACTGTATTGGATTTATAGGGAAAATTTTTGCTGATATAGAAGTCGAGTACCGAACCCACAGCCCTAGCATGTCCACCTATTCGTGTTGGTTTTTCCGGAGCATGTATTTGTAAATTTTGAGAGTTTATTATTTGTTTAAGTGCAAGACCGAAAGTGTTAGACCTATGGCAGTTCCAGAATGAATGATAAGAATTATAATCTCCTCCCATGATATGTCCCTCAGGGGGTTTACCTTCTTTAGGTAAACACGGGTGTCACAATCCCGAGGTACCCTAGTGATCTGTCCTCTTCTTTCTTTTCTTCTCTCTACTCTTCTCCTTTTCTTCCTCTTCTCCCTCAGCGTGGTTGCCTCGCAAGAGGTTGAGGGCTCCCCTTGAGTAGCTTTCGCCGCTCTGTTGCTATTAGCTACTCTTGAGGACTAAATCACCCACGTGTTTGCCGTGCGTGGAGATCCGTGTCCCTGGAAAGGAGGGTCCTGGTAATTGAGGCCCCCAGAGACCAACACATTACTTTGGCCTCTGCTTCAGGTAAACGGGAGGTGTGTTGTGGTCCTCAGCACATCAATCGGCTTTATGGATCAAGCGATCGGTACATCTACTGGGTGACTCGTTAAGGGTGGAGGCCACTTCAGGGATGTACTGTGAGCGTATAGGACCTGGCTAGCACTGGTGCAGCTGGTCTGCATCCCCTTGTTGGACTCGGTGGTGGGTGGTGCCGTCAGGTCCCGAAATTTCCATCTTTATTATGGAAACATTATTCTCTTCTCTCCCACGGGAGCATACATTGAAAGAATTAAAAGCCAAATTTTATATTGTGAAGCGAAAGGAGGGTACATTTGATAATGTATCCCCTTTCCTAATCCAGAAAGGTATTTCTGGCAATATCGGCGAAGTGAAGAGCATCCGGAAGCTTCGTTCTGGTGATTTGATGATAGAAGTTGCTTCAGATGCACAAGCAACTCTGATTGGCAACATGAATAAGCTAGCTAACCTTGAGGTGTCTGTCTCTCCTCATTTGAATCTTAACTTTTCACGTGGTGTGGTATCCGCCAAGGATTTGCTAAATACGCCTACGGACGAGATCTTAGAAAATCTTATAGATCAAAAGGTCTGTGCTGTTAAACGCATCACTGTCAGACGGGATGGGCAGGTAATTAATACTAAACATCTCGTACTGACATTTGCGACGCCAGACCTACCGCAGCATATTAAAGCTGCGTATATGCATCTATCCGTCAGGCCGTTTATACCAAATCCTTTGCGTTGTTTCCAGTGCCAGAGATTTGGTCACTCCAAAGCGACTTGCAGAGGCAAACTGACTTGCGCTCGCTGCGCAGCAGTTGGCCACGACAGTTTGTCTTGTACTGCAAAGGAGAGGTGTGTCAACTGTAAAGGTGACCACCCCTCCTACGCTAGAAGTTGTCCTAACTGGTTACTGGAGAAGGAGATCACAACCACTAAAGTTAAGAATAACGTTTCATATCCTGAGGCGAGACGAGCTGTTACAGCACGTACACCTCAAGCAGGATTTAGCTATGCATCTGTCGCCCGCAAGGTCACCAGAACAATTAGCACGCAAACTGATGCTCTTTCACTTCCAATAGTGAAATTACCCCTTACGTCTGTACAGAGGCCAAAATCTACCTCCACATCAACTACCCGCAAAAAAGCTCCTATTGCAAGATCAAAAGGCATAAGAGCCTTAAAACTAAAATCTGCAAAGGAGGGCAATTTTAGGCCCTCCATATCCACCCGTAAAGCCTTATCCCTGGAAGCTGACGCGGTTACCTTACATCCCTCGGACGAAGATCTATCGCTCGAGGAGATGTCAGATGACATGCCTTCCAGCTCCGGGAAAGGAGCTTTTCAAATTGAACAATAACTTCCTTTGTTTCTTGGAACTGCCATGGTTTGCGCTCTCATCATGATGACATCAAGTCTATAATTTCAGCCTAAAACCCCGCATGTGTTGCACTTCAGGAAACATTCCTGAAGTCGAGCAATAACTTTTCCATGCGTGGGTTTAAAAGCTTTAGAAAAGACTGTGGTGATGATGGTGCAGTGTCTGGAGGTGTTTGTATATTAACATCTAATACTTTTCCCAGCACTGCCCATCCATTGAATACTACTCTACAGGCTGTTGCTGTAAGAATTCATACTGCATGCTTATTAACAGTCTGTAGTTTATATTTACCACCACATGATGTCATCCGCCAAGAGGAACTCGATGCATTAACAGATCAGCTGCCAACACCATTCCTGTTGTTAGGTGACTTTAACGGCCATAGTTCTTTGTGGGGAAATGATGATACTAATTCTCGCGGTCGGCAGATAGAGCGGTTTATTTCAGATAATAGTCTCTGTCTGCTTAATAACGACGAGAAGACATATTTCCATGTACCCACAAGAACATTTCATTCTCTCGATCTAGCCATTTGTTCTCCATCTCTTCTGCCATTGTTAAATCTAATAGTAGGAAATGATCTGCATAACAGCGATCATTTTCCTCTCGTCATCTCCCAGACTGGAGGTAGTAGTGTAAGACAACGCTTACCTACTTACGTGTACAGTCGGGCAGATTGGACGTCATTTACACAATTGGCAGTAATTGATAATGAAATGGTTACGATCGATGATATTGATGATGCCATATATAAGGTCACCGAAGCAATATTGAATGCAGCTGATGCGTCAATTCCTAAGAGTTTCTTTACAACACACAGGCGTTGCAAACCTTGGTGGAACAAAGAATGTCAACAAACTTATAGAAAACAAAGGAAGTTATGGGGGTTATTTCGGAGGTATCCCACAACGGAGAATCTTATCGCCTTCAAGAGAACAAAAGCATTAGCTCGCAGAGCTCGTCGTCGAAGTCAGAAGGAATCCTGGTCTCGCTATGTATCCTCAATTACTTCTTCCACATCCAGTAAACAGTTGTGGAGAAGAGTGAAAGCAGCCAATGGAATATATAGAGAATTTTCCATTCCTATTTTGAAATCCGGAGCTGCTATATACACTTCTCCTAAGGACATTGCTAATGGCCTAGGTGAAACCTTTGCTAGCGTCTCAAGCAACGACTCTTATAGTCCTTTGTTCTTAAGGAAAAAGAGTCGTGCTGAGCGAACACCAATTCGTTTCAACCATCGACAAGCTTTGCCTTACAACTGTGAATTTCGGATGTTGGAATTGAAGAGAGCATTACAGCAGGCCCATGATACTAGCCCAGGACCAGATGGAATCAGCTATCAAATGCTTCGTCATTTAAGTCCAGATTCCCTGTTGAACTTACTTTACCTGTTCAATAGGATCTGGACTGAAAATAAATTTCCATCACTTTGGAGCGAAGCAATAGTGATTCCGATCCTTAAGGCTGGTAAGGATCCTTCTGTTCCTTCAAGTTATCGACCAATAGCTCTGACGAGTTGCTTGTGTAAGACTCTCGAACGTATGGTCAACGCCCGTCTCGTATATGTCTTAGAAAAAAATAAATGTATACATATTAATCAGAGTGGCTTCCGTAAAGGGAGATCCACTCTTGATAATATCACATATTTGGAGACCCAAATCCGCAATGCTTTTGTGCGGAGGAACCATCTGGTCTCCATTTTCTTTGACATCGAGAAGGCATACGACCGTACATGGCGATATGGAATTCTCCGTAGGATGTATGATTTTGGCTTTAGGGGTAATTTGCCGATATTTATACAAAACTTTTTACGCTCCCGTGGTTTTAAAGTTCGTATTGGTACGTCTTTGTCCAATACTTTTAACCAACCTGAAGGTGTTCCTCAGGGAAGTATTTTAAGTGTCACCCTTTTTAATCTTCATATCAGTTGCATACTTCATCAACTTTCACCTTCTGTGCATGGTACCTTGTACGTTGATGACCTGCAAATATCTTGTGAAGGGTCCAACATGAATTTAATTGAGAGACAATTACAAACATCTGTAAATAAAATTGCTGCATGGTGTGCTGAGAATGGCCATACACTATCTCCTAGCAAGAGCAATTGTGTCCATTTCTGCAGGAAGACTAGCCTCCACAACGATCCCGTTATTCGTATAAACAACACACTTATACCAGTAGTCAGTGAGGTAAAATTCCTCGGAGTGATATTTGACCGTAAATTAACCTTTCTTCCGCATATATTATATCTGCGGAAGAAGTGCGAGCGATCGCTCAATATCCTCAAGGTGCTTTCAAACACATCTTGGGGTGCTGATCGCACGTCACTCCTCCGAGTTTACCAATCTCTAATTTTATCCCGCATAGACTACGGTTGTGTTGTTTACGGATCTGCTAGGTCTTCTGTTTTACGCAGACTGGACACTGTCCATCATTCTGCTCTGAGAATATGTTCAGGCGCATTTCGCACATCCCCCGTCCAGAGTCTATACGTTATATGTCATCAATTACCGTTAGACCTGAGACGAATGCAGCAGTCTCTCAATTATTATACTAAGATCATGTCGACCCTTGACCATCCATTACTTTCTATGGTTCCTAATGCCTCTTTAAAAGACTTTATGATGCTCGACCACTGAGCATCCAACCTTTTCTCACAAGAGCCAAATCACATCTCTGGCTCACAGACCTATGTGATGTTCGGATAGAAAATATTGACCACTTTCTCTATACATCTTGGTATGAACCAACAAATACCATCTTAAATACCTTTGCTCAATTTAAAAAATCGGACACAACTCCTATTGTTTTTCAACAGCTGTACTGTTCTCATCGCTGTCAGTATCAATCTTACAAACCTGTATTCACGGATGGATCTAAAACCGCAGGACATGTGGGCTGTGGTGTTTTTATCAATAATACGTCATTAAGCTACAGCCTGCATTTGTCCTGCTCCATCTTTACTGCTGAAGCTACAGCAATTTATTATGCGCTTCAGCACGTGAATACAGGTGATTATCATCAATATTGTATCTACACTGACAGCATGAGTATTTTAGAGGCTTTGAGAAACAATAGCGTTAACTGTCATCCAGTTGTGTCCAAAATTTTTAAAGCATTGGATTCCCTTGCTGGCAAGGGAAAAGAAATTATATTTTGTTGGATACCAAGCCACATGGGTCTTGAAGGAAATGAGAGAGCAGATGCAGCTGCAAAGGCTGCATCAGATCCAATATTACCATCGGTTCCTCTCTCAGATATGAGAAAGGCTATAAAAAATTTTATATATGGTCTTTGGCAAGAATCATGGAACTT